>JACEFZ010005764.1:0-19209 GCA_014155875.1 Cepaea nemoralis | reverse complement strand
ATCTGAAATAATCCAAAGTTTAATAGGCTTTAATGGCAAGTGGGATCTGCTTCAATTGCACTGGGTTTATCCCATGTGGCTTGATCTCTATCCACAGGATGGCCTGTCACACAGGGCACAAACTCAGTAGCCCAAGCGATGACCCTCAGTGGAATCCAAAATCAAACCCATGACCATTGGGTCTGGCCACTCTGTCATGTAGAACCATTTCTCACTTAAGAAATTAAGTTTGTAGACTAAAGTTTTGTTCACAGCTGTGGGATTTGTTTTAACTTGCATTGTATCCCAATGGTATCTTTTGTAGGATAGTGGCACATTTACTGTTGCAGATGTCTGGTACGATCTATCCATGAGATATCACATGGCTCTGACCCTGCTAATCAATCTCATGAAACCCTTAGCGATGTCTCATAAATCACCTAATGACATCTCATGGATCACCCAGCAACACCTCATAGAGCATCTAATGAAATCTCAGAGTGCATCTAATGACATCCTATAAAACACCTATGACATCTCATAGAGCACCCAATATCATCCCATAGAGCACCTAATGGCATCTCATGGATCACCTAATGACATCTCATAGAGCACCGAATGACATCTCATAGAGCACCAAATGACATCCCATAGAGCTCCTAATTACATCCCATAGAGCACCAAATGACATCTCACAGAGCATCTAATGACATCCCATAAAACACCTGACATCTCATAGAGCACCCAATGTCATCCCATAGAGCACCTAATGACATCTCATGGATCACCTAATGACATCTCATAGAGCACCTAATGACGTTTCATGAATCACCTAATCACATCCCACAGAGTGCCTAATGACATCTCATGGAACACCCAATGACAACTCATGGATCACCTAACGATCTCTCAAGGATCACCTAATGACATCTCATGGATCACTTAATGACATCTCATGGATCACTTAATGACATCTCATGGATCACTTAATGACATCTCATGGATCACTTAATGACATCTCATGAATCACCTAATGACAACTCATGGATCACCTAACGATCTCTCAAGGATCACCTAATGACATCTCATAGAGCACCAAATGACATCTCATGGATCACTTAATGGCATCTCATGGATCACTTAATGGCATCTCATAAATCACCTAATGACACCTCATAGAGCATCAAATGACATCTCATGAATCACCTCATGATATCCCATAGAGCACCCAAAGACATCTAACAGATCACCTAATGACATCTTATGAATCACCTAACGACATCTCATGAATCACCTAATGACAACTCATGGAACACCTAATGACATCTCATGGATCACCTAATGACATCTCATGAATCACCTAATGACATCTCATGAATCACCTAATGACATCTCATAGAGCACCTAGTGATATCTCGTGAATCACCTAATGACATCCCATGCAACACCTGATGACATTTGATGAAATACCCAGTAATATCTCATAGAACACCTAATGACATCTTATGAACACCTAACAATATCCGTTGGAACACCCAATAACACCTCAACAAACACTTTATATCTTATAGGACCCCTAGCAACATTCTGCTGGAACGTTATTATGTGGAACCCCTACAGGCATGTTGTGGAGCTCTTAACATCATACAGAAACCGCAATGATATCCCAAGGCAGCTCTAGAGAAATCTTACTGGAACTCTTAATGCCGTCATATGAAACCCTTACAGCTATATCATGGAACCTCAGATGACACCTCATGGAACCTCAAGGAACACTTCTCTAGTGCCCACATTCACATCTTGCTGGAATCTTTAATAACATGCAATGAACCCCAAATGATAGCCCATGAAATATATCTCTAGAACCCACACTGACACCTTATGGACCCCTTAAAGCCATCTCAAGGACCCCCAAATGACATCTTGATGGAATCTCTATTGACACATCATAAACCCACACATCTTGCTGAAACCATAGCAATAACCCGCTGAACCCAGGTTGGGACACATGAAAGCAGGCAGTGACAGCCACAAATGGGTTCTTACCTGCCATGGGTTTAATGTTGACCGTGTTACGATGGGCTTTATGCTTCAGGATGAGCTGCTCCAGGTAGAAGAACGTCTTCTTGTGGTCACACTGCAAGCACAGATTGAAAGCACCCCAAGTTGTCATCTCATGCAGCCCCGAGTATGGTCAGTTAGCTCTAAGTGCAACATTCACTTTGTTGTATCACTTATCTGTCTGTTGTATCACTTGTCTGTCTGTTGTATCACTTGTCTGTCTGTTGTATCACTTGTCTGTCTGTTGTATCACTTGTCTGTCTGTTGTATCACTTGTCTGTCTGTTGTATCACTTGTCGTCTGTCTGCTGTATCACTTGTCTGTCTGTTGTATCACTTGTCTGTCTGTTGTATCACTTGTCTATCAAACTGTCAAAAAACTACTGCCTATAGTACCTTGTGGTGTAAAACAGCGGGGGTCATGTGCCTGAGTAATTAAGGCCACCTGGCTAGTTGCAGTCGCCATGAACTGTAGGTTAGGGTTTTTCTTTTTGACCCACACTTTATGAGGATTCAAACGCGGGTCTCCTGAAGGAGAATCCAGCATTCTAGTCACTTGGCCAGCCGCATCGCTTTTCTAACTTACATTAATATGTTCTTTCAAAACAATGTATTGCCTCAGTGAATGTAAACACAGACGTCATAAATAAAATATTGCACAGTTTCTTGCCTGGCATTTATCTCTGCACTGGTGGTGTTTGTCCATCAAGAATGATGATGACCATTCATTTCATCCAGTAAGGTTGATAGATGAAGAATAGCCTGTGCAATGAATTGGATTAAAGTTGTGAAGAGTTGCAGCAATTCATCGACCACAATCTCTCTGAGTCCATCTGAATTCAATGGCGAGACAAGTACAAGACGACTGGAAGTCGAATACAGGTGCAGTAGATTACCAGGGCGCTCTGCGTGCCTTGCCGTGCTCATTACGTTCCACAACGCTTTGCAGGTAAACGCCATCTTGCCCGTTTAATCATCAATGATTTCTTCAGCGCGGTATGTCGAATCCTGTCTTCACATGCTGGGTAGGCATACCCTAGTACACTGACTGGTTGGCTGAATCGGTTACCATTGCCTCGTCTTGCCCACCTGTCACAGCGTCGGGATGGGGGGGGGGGGGGGGGGGGGGGGGGGGGGGGGGGGGGGGGGGTTGGCCAGCCAGCTGTTCTGCGGTAAGCACCTAATGAGCTGCAGAGAAGATGCCAGGCAAGAACTCGTACAATATTTTATTTACTGTGCCTGTGTTTTAATGTTGTTCTTTGTCCGAAGCCACAGTGGCATAGCACTTATTGCACTTGCCTGTCAAGACAGTGGTACGGGTTTGATTCCCTGAAGCAGCAGAATTATTTCCCCCGACCTGTACGCCTCTAGAGTCAACCCAGCCTCATTAAAATAAGTACCACACGATTTTCTGAGAATAAAAGGCAGCAAGGAATAAGCGATCAAAAGAAGAAGGCAACGAGTAAGGAAACTGGCCACTTCACCTCCTGTGTCATGGCCTAGAAAATGCAAAGCCTAACATTTCACACAAAAGGGATGTATCTGCTATGGAAATTCCGTTATATGTTGTATCATCTCATCTTATTCCTCTTGTAACCTTGCAGTGTTGAGGTGAAACAAACAGCGGGAGTGCCTGTTTATGGGCTTTATATATCCAGATTCCCATGGACTCTGCAATTCCTTCTGTCCATCATTTACATGGTCAGCCTCTTCTTCTGGTTCCATTTAGTCTGTACATTATTGCTTGTTGTGGTATACTGTTAGTTGGTAACCTAGTTATATGGCCAAACCATTTAACTTCGTTTTCTGATGAAATCTAGCGCTGTTATAAGCCCCACTTTAGTCCTGATTTCTTCATTTCTGATTTTCTCTATTCTGGATACATTGTGTATTCTTCTCAGGAATCTTATTTCCATTGTAATTTATTAAAAATCTTTTTCTGTCATTGTCCAGGTTTGGAGGAGTGACTGGCCTAGTGGCTAGAATGCGAGATCCTCTTTTGGGAGACCCGGGTTCGAATCCCCGGTAAGGTGTGGAGTTTTTTTTTTTTTGACAGGGGCAAAAATAAAACTCTAACCTGCACAGTTCATAGTGACTGCACTAGCCAGGCGACCTTAATTTCTCAAGCTCAAGACACCCCTGCCATACACCGCAAGGTACTACTATATTGGCAGTAATTGACAGTGAGTTTTTTTACAGTCAAGGTCTTTCATTGGTAGCATACAGTTGGTAGGAAGAATGGTTTTTAGTATCTACTGATACATGTTTGTACTTTAGTACTGGTGCCATTTGGCCACTGAGTTGGTTTGCTTTATCGCATCTATTTTGGATTTTGTATGCTGCATAACTTGCAATATTAGTTCTTTTCCATTCTTTAACTAAACATGCAACAGTAATACTTAAACTAAACTTGCAACAGTAGTATTTATATATTCTTTAACTAAACTTGCAACAGTAATACTCTTACATTCTTTATTTAAACCTGCAACATTAATACTGTTGTATTCTTTGTCACTTGCAACACTCTTAATATTCAATTACACGACTGACTTGCAACATTAATAACATACCTAAATATGCTTCCATTATACAATTTTGCCTGACTTGCAATATTAATAACATACTAAATATTCTTATGTTATACATTTTTGCCCGACTTGCAACATTAATAACACACCTAAATATGCTTCTATTATTTATTTTGCCTGACTGCAACATTAATAACATACTAAATATTCTTATGTTATACATTTTTGCCTGACTTGCAACAAAACTACCAGTTTATATTAACATACCTTCTGTCTAATTTGCACCACGGCCCGCCAGAAATCTTTAGCCTCCACCCTGTGGCAATCATCACACATGTGTGACTGAACTGAATACTCCACCACAAAGACTTGCTGTAGTACGGCCCCATGCATGACCTGTGGAATGTTTAACATAAGGTTGGTAATATCTCCAACAGGGGTTTTACATATTTCAATGTCCACAAACATCTGAGTTGAGTTGAGCTAAAAACGACATCACTGCACTCAGGACATTCCCACATGCGCTCCGTCCCCTCCTCCAACAGCCAGTGAAGAGTCATACTGCTAATGGTTCCAAGTGCTGTCTGATTTAAAGTTCTCCTGGTCTTCCTTCTCAGTTTTGAGATTCTTCCAGAACCCCTGCCATATCATTCTCTCCACATAGGGGTGCTCAGTCTGTTTAACCGTTTTCACCATCTGGTCCCACAGGTGCTCGACCACCTCACCCTTGTCCATAAGTAATCTACTACCAAGAGGTGCATTCCCTGCCAGCCTATCAGCCTGTTCATTTCCCTGCAAGACCAGGGCAGCAAATCCATACAATTCTCACAAGCTGTGACCTCTGAAGAGAGGCAAGCATCACAAAACATTCCTTTCTCCACCTTACTAAGGATATTCCGTGAGTCTGTAATGAATACGATGTGTGTTGCAGCAGTCTCCACCAACCATCCGGGAGCTGCTGCTACTGCCTCCACCTCTTTCCCATGCTGGATGTTGTAGTCTCATATGCCAGACTCTCCACAAACTCAAACCCAATGTTCAACGGTATCAGATGCATAACCAAATGGTCTGAGTGGTCGAGTCTTTGGCAAAAACAGAATGGCTATTGTATTGGTTATTGATGAGCAAGGCCAGCTCTTGTGTCCGTACCAACATGTTTCTTTCACTAAGAGCTTTACCCATCCATGTTCTACAAGGATCCATACAGGCATGAACCATGCTACGCATTCAGCAAAGAATAGTTAGCCGTTAGTCGTGGTTCCAACTGTACAGCAAAGGGCCACCCCATGATGCTCCACTCCAGTGCAAGTGAATATCACACAAAATGCTCCTCACTGTCCTGTGTGAACAGACAGCAGTCCCGACAAACCAACAGCACACTCTGATGTCTGGGTGTGCAAAACTGGTACGGGAACTTATCATCTGTGCTAAGGCATATCAGGACTGCATCACAGCAAATTCCCACATGGATACCAGACTATCAGCTCCTTTGCAGAGCCCACAAGCAAGTCATCACAATGGATGTGTGCATGGATACCTCCCAGGATAGGAGTTACCACCAGCCTCTAGGTATCACAGCAAGCTTCATAACAGCGGACAACACTGTCCATCCTCCCTGGCTGTGACAGACTAGTGTCTGTGCAGTGTACCTCACATGGAGATCAAGAATTCTCTTAATAATGGACCTTTCTACACAAGTTAAGACACATATTGGGCATGTGGTGGGTCATAGGTCCGTATTTGTATAGACACATATTGGGCATGTGGTGGGTGATAGGTCCATATTTGTATAGACCAACTGGCTCTGGGTGGTGATATAATCATTACCATGACAGGCATTTCTACTTCCCAAGACATTTCAGGGCACCTACTTCCAGGTACCTATTTCAGGGCACCTACTTCCAGGTACCTATTTCAGGGCACCTACTTCCAGGTACCTATTTCAGGGCACCTACTTCCAGGTACCTATTTCAGGGCACCTACTTCCAGGTACCTATTTCAGGGCACCTACTTCCAGGCACCTACTTCAGGCCAGGTTGACCTTGCCAAGGAGAATTTTAAAATCTGGCTTGATGTGGATTCCAACCCATGACTGCCGGGTGGGCAGGCAAGGGTATAGCCACTACTGCAGCCCTCAGAAGATGGATCAACGAAAAGATGCATGAACTAACAGATGTGTCAGCTAACATATAAATTAACTACCACCAACTAACAGATGGATCAACAAGACAAACCTCTTTCTGCACTGTCAGCTTGACTTTAATCCTCATAGAATGTGGCTCGGTCCAGACAAACCCCGCATCAATCAGCTTGACCTGTAGACAACAGACAAGTCATTCATTAATATATACCTCCACCATAGTGTCAGGAGATATGACATAAAGACTAAATGTCATGGCAGGGCACACCAGGCCTTATGCATTGGCAGGCAACTGGTTAGAATCAAAGCCCCGATAGGCGGACAGTTAGAGCTTTGCTTTGCTCCAGATGTCTTGTTCCAGAAGTATTGACGTTGCCTTTCCTCTGGAGTAAAATGGGCAGGCCGAGAGAAGGATCATGCTGTATAGTCAACACATGGTCTCTAAATTCAGCCCAGACTTCGTGCTATATAGAAGTATAACTCCATTCCTAGTCTCCGCTACAGGTTGTAGTTATCTATTTTTGAAACAGTGTAGCAAACTATCGTCTGTCAAGACGGCAAAGTGCCAGTGAGTAAGTGGGTGATAAATCCTCAAAAAAACATGATCAACATTTTACTTGTGCATATACATTTTGAAAAGAACATTAGCATATTTACCTATATGTACAAAAGTTAAAGATGATGCCACAGAACATTCAGTGATCTTCCTAAGCTGTCATGCATGAGTACAAGTGAGTTACCATGCACTGATGTTCAGCTGATCCGAGCTAGATTCAGCCATTTCACATCCTGTCTCTCGTTCTCCCTTCCAACTTTTCTGTTGTCATGAAATATTTCATGTTACTCCTCTCATGATGTTTCTAGTGGCATGCTGTCAGACAACAATTAGCCCCAGGTAAGAGTGCCAACCTCTGAGCTAGTCCAGTTCCAAGTCTCAGACATTCTCAACCGGGAAGGTTAACCCGGTCAACAAATGCCCGCAGAAGTCGGATGTGTCGGCCTAACGACGCAAGAACGCAGTCACATCCGAAAAAAAAATCCGGATGAACGCAGAAGAAGAAGACATTCTCAAAAACAATTCCTAAACTCTGATTGAACCCAGGCCATCAGCAATGATAAACTAGCAGGTTATCCACCGACCGACCAACACAAGCACATACCTTCGAAAGGCCTCTGAGTTTCTTCAGACACACAGACAACAGCTCCCTGGACTCCAGCGTCGCTTTCACCCACTGGTTTGGAGGTTGCAAGTACCTTTAAAACGAGCAACAGCATTAGATATAAATATATATGTTTTCACATTAAATCACCATCATCAATCATCTAGTGGTGTGTCCTGCGCAGAACTTTCTATCATAAGTGAGATGTCTGGTGCATAACTTTCTATCATAAGTCATATGTCCTGCGCAGAACTTTCTATCAGAAATCGTATGTCCTGCGCAGAAATTTGGTCAGATAGTCAGATATTTGGAGGTTATAATATAAATAATATATGTTATGCAGATGGCACAGTATTGATAGCGGATAATGCAACAGATCTACAACAATTGTTGGACATTGTAGTAACAGACAGAACAGAGAAAGGACTCTCCATGAATATCAAGAAAACAGTAACAAGAGTGATATAAAAAAAACAGGTGTCACCCAAATGTGAAACAGATATATGGGAAAATTCTTCACCAAGTGGATAGTTTTAAATATCTAGGGACATTTATAACATCAGATGAAAGATGCACAACAGAGCAGAATAGGGTTCCGTCGCCCTGTTACTGAGTGAGTGCATGACGCGACACTATGAGCTGTGAATTTCGCGTGGAATGCTTTTGCATCTGTCAGCGGTTGTTTTTAGCATGAACTGCATGTTCGAAATGATGACGGCCGGCTGTTGCTGGATTGACTGGTTTGCCTTTTCAGTTTGCGAGTGCATTTTTCAGGAGACTCCTGGGAGTCATCGCTGTAGCTACGGAGTTTGTGCTTTGTGCGGCGCTTTCGGTGGGTTGCTCTACGGAAAGAGACCGAGCCATATGGGATAAAATCAGGATCAATGAAGTTTTTCTGGTGACTGCTGTTTCCGTCGACGATGAATTGTATTTTTTGTGGAGGCTTTTTGTGTTGGCATTCTGGCGGCGGCATTATGCACAGTGTACCTGTGCAGGCTGCTGCCTTGCCGACACTCCTGTCTATTCCACTGTTCACATGGGGCAGTGTGGAACATTTTGTGATATTCACTGGCACCGGAATGGAGCAATATGGGGACAACCCATTGCCATGAAGTTGGAACCGCGACTAACTAACTAACTAGGGCAAGCAAAGGCTGCATTTCAAAAATTGAAGAATATCTTATGCAATAAGTCACTTTCATTGAATGTAAGAGATTGCTAAAGAGCTATATAGAACCTGTTGTACTGTATGACTGTGAATCTTGGAATATAAATGAACAAATTAGGAAGATATTGGAAGCAACAGAGATGTGGTTCCTTAGACGAATGTTGCGAATTCCTTGGACTGCCAAAGTAACTAACGACGAATGCCTTAAAGGGGCTGGCGAAACTAGAACATTATATACAACAATAAGAAAGAGGCAAAGAGCTTTTTTTTGGTCATGTGATGAAAAGAGAGGCGCTGGAGAACATCGTGACAACTGGAAAGATCGAGGGGAAGAGAGGTAGAGGCAGACCACGAGAAATGATGCTGGGTGGATTGCGACGGTGGCATGGAGAAATATCAAAGGAAGAGTTGATCCAGAAAACCAAAGACCAAGATCTGTGGAGAGTCATGAATGTCTACGCCAGTCGGCACGGCACTTGATGATGAAGTCAGATGTCCTGCTCCTGTCATGTATAAATATCTATCATATCTTCAATCCGTCTATGTTGCCTTTTTCCTCTTCTCCGCTTCCCCAGTTTTTTTGTGTGTGGATGTCCAGGCTTAGACAGTGTTGTGTCCACAAAATGACATGTTTTGTTTTGTTTTACTACACTTGCTTTGAACTTAAGTGTAGTCCATGCGCGTGCTACTACTTCTAGTGCACTGGGCTGATGTTCGCATGTGCATTAGCTTTCCTTATCACCATGTTCCTCACCATCAGGTGAACCCATGTAGCTTTCCTTATCACCATGTTCCTCACCATCAGGTGAACCCATTTCAATTTCTGAGGTATCTATTGGAAAATTGCACCCGTGGTCTGAACGACAAATGGCTTGGCCACTCTGCCATGGTGACCCTCAAAATAACCCCCACCCCGGGGGATTCAAAGACATGATCACTGGACCAGCAGGCAAGCGAGCTCACCACTTATGGACTAAATGGTTGGGTGAGTAGTGAGGATGATCTGTCGACTAAATAACGAACAAATGTACCTTTCACAGCTTCGGCAGAAAGACAAAGCGCTGCTTTTGGGGATGTCCTCAGTGATGTCCACATCGGACCGGAGGCAATTGACACACATGTTGGTCGGATTTGGTTCAATATGAAGACCACAACGACAACAGCAGCTGAAATTGTTCAATCAATAAAAAATAAGAAAACAGTAATATCTCAGATGATACAGTGTATAATAAATGACTGACTAGATCTTTACAAAGAGATAGATTCAAAGTCCAAGGCCATCTTCTTCTTCCAACTACTATCTTTACATTAATAATTATGACATCGGGGAAGTTCTCATGAAGTCAATTTATTATAGAGTTCCTCTTTAGGTTCTTACAGCTTGAAGTTTAAAATTGATTTACTGGGCTAGTGTATCTTTCTTATTTTGCTGTTAATTAAGTTAGTTCATGTCCTTTACAGAACATGGTAGTCAAACCCAGCATGTTTTGATTGTTTGTGATTTGCTTGCTTGTTTGTGTTCCCTGGCTGTGATCTCCAGCGTGAAGTCCTGTATGTCGGATGAAGACATCCTGTTGTCCAACATCAGTGTGATGTCATACAGGACCTGAGGTTTGCGTGAGTATCCGTTGTCCCATGTCTGACTTACTGGTGGTTCCTCGCCGTGCAGGCAGACATTCTCCGACTTCGGAGGAGTTTGTGATTTTTTTAAGAAAGTTTACGTTCAGTAGTTTGCCATTTCTTTCTGTATGAAAACCAATGCAGGGTGGTATACAGCTATGTTTTGAACGTGGTATGCAGGATTTGCAAATTGCGTCCATAATCCCTTAAGTGAGGAGCGGGGAGCGGCTGGCAGAGTGGCTAGATCGCTGGACTCTCCTTCAGGAGACCTGGGTTCGATCGTTCAGTAAGGTGTAGCATTTTTTCTGTCAGAGGCAAAAAGAAAATCCTAACCTGCACAGTTTGCGGCGACTGCACTAGCCAGGCAGCCTTAATTCCTCAGGCTCAACGACCCCTCTGCCATACACCGCAAGGTACTATATTGGCAGTAAATGAGTTTATGACAGTATCCCTTAAGTGGCATATTTCACAAACTTAATTAGGTCTCATTATCACGAACACAATGATATATGGATATGTGGTTGCTAATGTCTTTGCTCACAAATAAACAAGTTACACTGGCGTAAGTGTTAAAATGTTAAAACACTGAGTAAGTGTTAGTACTGTTAGGCTAAATGGTTCAAATTGCAATGAGAATACGACCTGCCAACTGACTAACTACTAGGCCACGTTTCATCAAAGTGCATAAACGGTATTTTCCTCTGTGTTCATATTCTTCTTCTTCTTCGTTCATCCGGAGTTTTTTTTCGGATGCGATTGCGTTGTGCCTGTTTACAGCAGAGCTGCGTTCTTGCGCCGTTAGGCCGACACATCCGACTTCTGCGGGCATTTGTTGACCGGGTTAACCTTCCCGGGGGTTTCTTAGGACGTTTGACTCTCACTGTTGTGGTGTTATCCCCCATCCCAGCTGGTCCATATAGAACAGCCAAAGATCCTGGTCAGCCCTCAAGGGAAGGCAGGGGCAGACCATGGGCATTCCCCGCCATCCAAGGAGGCTTCCATACTTGCAGAGCCGATACATAGCGCTCTGGTACTGGGCTCACCCAAGGAATCGTCACGTCCTGCACATGGCTGCTTAGCCTCACTTCCGTATATTGGGCCTTCCGTTCACCATAGGCTGTTCTTCCGGAAACCAGAAGTATGCAGTCTGCAGATGACATCCACACAGTGAGCTTTCGATTCGGACTTTCCATGTAATGGATTTGCTAGCCAAGCAATATTCCATTTCGTGCCACTAGGACACTTTTCCACCTTTTATGAAGCCCACACAGTGGGCTTTTGATTCAGACTTTCCACGTAATGGATTTGCTATCCAAGCAATATTCCATTTCGTGCCACTAGGACACTTTTCCACCTTTTATGAAGCCCACACAGTGGGCTTTTGATTCGGACTTTCCACGTAATGGATTTGCTATCCAAGCAATATTCCATTTCGTGCCACTAGGACACTTTTCCACCTTTTATGAAGCCCACACAATGGGCTTTTGATTTGGACTTTCCACGTAATGGATTTGCTATCCAAGCAATATTCCATTTCATGCCTCTGGGTCTTCATGCACCTTTAAATGTCAACCTGTATATAGTTAAAGTAATCTGCGGTCAACTTTAGCTTGTTGATATCTCCATAGAGCTTGTCCTCAAATGAAGCAGGTGTGGGCCAAAATATCTTTCTCTGTTCTGCATACGTTGGGCAATCCTGCAGCAAATGTTTTGCTGTCATTTTTCCAGTTCTACAATTACATTCATCGGTATCTCCTATCTTTAGTTTATTGAACAAGTGGTATTTCAGCCTGTTGTGTCCTGTGCGGAGTCTGAAGATTGCTACTTGTTCTCTTCGGTCGAGTTTGTAATATGCATCATCCTTCTGATGGCCTGGATGCTCTGATTCCCATTTGGTTCTATAAGTGCTTTTTATCAACCTCTTTGCCTCATTATAGGTTATGTCTATGTCAGGCTGTGGTAGTCGTCCGCCCTCTTTTGCCAGTCTGTCAGCCTCTTCGTTTCCAGGTATACTGCAATGTGATGGGATCCACTGTATTACAACTTTTTTGGATTTCTGGCATAGACCATGGAGTGCTGCTCTTAGGTCAGTTAGTTCTGTGCTGTTATTGCTCTTCAGTATTGAGACAGCTGACTTTGCATCTGTGAAGATAGCTATTTGCTTCTCTTTATTTTCCTCCATCAGGAGCATTTCTGCTGCAGTTTTCAGAGCCTCTACCTCCGCTTTGAAGTTACTTGAAAATTTTCCAGTTGCCATTGAATGTGTTTTTTTCGCTCCATTTTTTAAATTTAGGAGAATTCCTCCTCCTCCATTCTCTATTGAATTTTTGGCTGATCCATCTGTATATGCATGGGTCCAATTCCTGCTTGGGTAATGTTCTTTTATGTAGTTTAGGGTTATTTCTCTTCTTTCGGTTTCATGCTGAGTGTTCTTTTTCTCAATACCAGGAATGTTTTCTATCATCTCAGGCAGTTGCTGCTGTCTCCAAGCTGGGAACTTGTGTGCATTGTGTATGGGCTTGACTGTTGATATGTTAAGAATAGGATCTGACCTAATCCTTCGTTTTGCAGTTTCTACAAAGTTGCTACGCTTCAGTCTTCCCTTTCCAAAACCATTAAATCTGTTGTACATAGGGTGGTCTGTCAATCTTCTACATTTTTCTGCTTGTTGCTGGGCTCTGCTATCTCTTCTATCCTGCATTGGTTGTAAACAAGTGATCTTTTCTAATTCATTAATAGGCGTTGTCTTCAGGCTTCCAGTTATGATTCGCATTCCTTGATTTTGGACTCTACTTATTTTGTTAAAGTTTGACTTAGCTGCTGTTGCCCAAGCTGCAATGCCATATTCCAGTACTGGCCTCACCCGCCCAGTATATAACTTCTTGAGAACTTTCTCATCTGCTCCCCATGTTGTACCAGCAAGCTTTTTCATGATTGCCATTCTTTGCCTTGCTCTTGTTCGATTTTTCTCAACCTGTGTCTTCCATGTCAGGCGACGATCAAAGGTGACTCCTAGATAGTTTGGATTTTCTTCATGGCGCAATATTTTTCCATTCAATACCAGCTTAGGTTGCTGAGTTTTAGTTGAGAGGGAGAACACTGTGCATGTTGTTTTCTCCTCACTTATCTTCACTAGCCATGATTTTGACCAGTCCTCTAGCGCTAGTAGGGCTTGCTGTATTCTGCTGTTAGCTGTATTAATATATTCTTCAGATGTCCATATGGCTAGGTCATCTGCAAAGGATGATGTGTGTACTCTGGCTGGAAAATTTTCCGTGATGTCGTTTATATATGCTAGGAATAATGTTGGTGAAAGAACTCCTCCTTGGGGGACACCTTGCTCCAACAGCATCATTTTGCTGGTTTGTCCTTGTACTTTTGTCCTGGCAGTTCTGTTCTCAAGGTAGTGGCTGATCCATTTGTACATTTTCCCGCAAACATGCATTTTTTGCAGTTTTACTTTCAGTCCTTCCTTCCATACTTTGTCAAATGCTTTTTCTAAATCTATCCAGACTGCTAGTGTGTGCTTTTTCTCTTGGAAGGCATCCTCTATTTCCTGAGCTATATAGGTTATTTGATCTTCAGTAGATCTGTACTTTCTGAATCCTGCTTGGTGAGGTGTTAAGAGTTGGTTTTCTTCCAGATGCCATGTTAGCCTGCCATTGATAATGCGTTCCATTAATTTTCCTACACAGCTAAGAAGACTGATAGGTCGATAGCCATTTGGTTCTTCCAGGTCTTTTCCTTTCTTTGGGACTGGTATTAGTATAGCTTCCTTCCATGCCTGTGGGACTATTCCCCTCTTCCAGCTGTAATTTAGGACTGCTAGTAGTTTCTTTTTTGCCTTAGTGCCTAGTCCTATTAGCATTTCATTTGTGATTCCATCCTTTCCTGGTGATGTCTTCTTTTTTAGGGTATTCATTGCCTGTTCCATTTCTTCCATTGTTAGATTTGCCATCATATATTCTGCTGCTGTCTCTGTATATGTATGATGTATCTGTTTATCTTTGATTGCTTTCTTCTGTTCGGCTGTAATATCAATGTGGTTTGCACTGGCATAGTGTTCCATTAGTGCATTTGCAGCCTTTTTTTCCTGTAAGCAAGGCATTTCCTTGTTTAATTGTTATTTGTTTGTTTCTAGGTCCTTCATTGTTCATGGCTTTCACTAGTTTCCATAGTTTGTTTCCATCCCTGTCAAAATTCAGGTTTTCTGTTTTTTTCCTCCAACAATCTCTTGTTGTTTGATTTACTGTTCTTTTATATTTTGCTGAGATGGCTTTGAGAGAGATGTTCGCTTCACTTGTTTGTTCTCTCTCTGCGGTCTTCCTAGCATCTTCAACTTTGTCCTGCAAAAATTGTAGTTCTTCAGTCCAGTATGGTTTGTAATTTTTCCTTGCTCCTCTTGGAATAGACTCAGTGGCTGCCTGTATTATTGCTCTGTTTAGACTTTCCACCATTTGCTTCATGTTGCCATATCGTGAATTTACGTTTTCACAATATTTGTCTGTTAGTATGGCAAATCTGTCCCAATCTGCTCGTTTGTAATTCCAACGGGGCAAAGGCTTTTGCTCCTGTGGAACATACTCCATATTTATTACAAGCTTGATTGGTCTGTGGTCACTACCTGCTAATTGGTCCAGCACATGGCGATCGATTTTGTGGAGGATGTCTCCTGTGCAGAAAGCTAAGTCTGGAGTAGAAGTGGTAATCCATCTTCTGGAGTAGAAGCTCGGTGTGTCATCCGCTTTGTTAAGTAGATGGAGATTTGAGTCTATTTCCCAGTCCTCCACTTCATCTCCTCTTTTGTCAGTATCTGGGTATCCCCATCTTTCTGAACGGCTATTAAAGTCTCCGACAACAATGCAATTTGTGTCAGTTATTTCCATGTTTGAGAGTGTAAGATCCTTATCTGCCGGGCTATATAGATTGTAAATTCTTATTTTCACGTCCTTTATCATTATATCAACACCTATAATTTCCGTTTGGTTGTCAGAGATCACAGATACTTCGCTGCAAGGTATTGTATTTTGTGTAAGTATTACAACTCCTCCTTTGTGTCCTTCGCGGTCGAAACGTGTGGCCTGATATCCCTCGACTGAAAATGTGCGATTGGCGTTGAGGTGTGTCTCTTGAATGCATGCCACATCTATTCTATCTTTATGAAGACGCTGTGTTAGGGAGGCTTTCTTGTTATAAACTCCTTCTGCATTCCATTGTAGTATGTTGAGTGTCCGGGGTGTTTGGTCAATAGCTCTTAACCTACTCCTCTGTGCCTTGACTCCACAGCACAGGGGAAGGTGACCACCAGTAGTCATGGGTGGACCCCCTCGAGGCTGTGTTCATATTAAAGCCGGTCTCCCTGGCCAAGTGTTAATGACACTGTTCGCAATCTCGTATAACCACGAGGGGAAAACAGCAGATATGAGAATCGGCAGCGGTTCGTGCCGTACTGGTAACTTATGGGGGTATGTGAGCTGGTCGCTCAGAAAGCAATAGCAAACTACTGAGCGTAAAACTTGCCTACTACATCAACAACAGCTGAAAAATGCTGGTTTTGACTGCAACGTCCTGTAAGGGATATGCAACATTAAAAAAAGCAACAAAAAAACTGACAAATAGACATTAATATCTCAGCTTAGAATTGACCTACATACTTTAAGGTACCCTTGGATGTATTCTTTCAAGGGGTATCCAAGTATGAAGGTTGCAGAGTTAAAAAGCAATTTAGAAAATGTTACTAAAGTGTAGGGCTGTACCGGATTTACAAATAAAAAAATAAAAATAAAATAACGTACTACATCACTTGACTTAGGTGAGTGGAGTCACTCGACTGTTCATTACTGCAGTTCATTACTATAGACATGACAATGATGACATATACTCATATTAAATCATTTAAATGTAAAATAATTACATTTACATTAGAATAAGTAATTAAGTAATATTAAGTTCCATAAGTTCAAGATGAAACATAATACATAAGCACATAATGCTAATTTAGTAATTTTAATTTTTAGTTTTCATATTGTTTTCAATTGGCAAATTGGCAGCTCAGTTACAACTCACAACAACAGTACATTGAACAGATTGAATTTATTGAAATACATTCATTCAGTAATTTCACTATTTCAGTCAGTCAGTCTTCATTATGGCTGTGAAGTTGAACTCTCAGAGTCAAGAAGGGACGAGTTGTATTTCAGGAAAATCAACGTCTCGGCATTTTGTGGTAAAAGGCTACTACGGTGGTCAGTGATAATGTCTCCTGCAGTACTGAACAGCCTTTCCGATGGCACACTTGTAGGTGGTGGTGCAAGAAATGCCTGCGCCAGTCTAGCCATACTTGGAAATCTTTGCTTATTGGCATGCCACCATGAAACTGGATCTGACTGTCGAGTTTGAAGTGGCTCTGACTGTGTCACCTCAGTGTTAATGCTGTTGCCTTCGGCACTTGCAGAACGATCTGTGGTGGGAATTTCCTCGACAATTGTGTCAAAACAGCTCCATAGGCTGGACTCGTACTATGTGGCAGTGCTCACAGAAGTCAAAACACTAGTACTACTACTACTAATAGTAGCTGATGGATCCTGTGGACTGACTGTGTTTGCTGAATCAATAATGGAGTTAGCTGCTAACAGCAGATGGGCTCGTGCATCACTTCTACCACGTTCGGAGAAGAAGCACAGCTTGAATCGGGGATCCAGTAGTGTGGCACAGGTGTAAATACTGTTGGATTCAATGTCCGCAAATCTGCTGCTAACAGCTTCAAGAAGGGCTGCTTTCATAGTTTTGATCCCAGCATCACTACCTTCTTTCTGGAGGAAAGCCTTGAGTGTTTTCACTAATGGGATCACAACTGATATTGATGCCTGAGCTGCACTTATTTCACGTGTGATTTCTTCAAATGGTGCCAAAGTAGCTACCACATTCTCCATGACTGCCCACTGCTGTGCCGTTAGCCCAGTTACCGAATCAATTTCAACACAGTACAGGCTGATGCTGCGCTGTTGTTCTAACAGACGTCGTAGCATATAGAACGTTGAGTTCCATCGTGTTGTCACGTCCTGGATAAGCTCATGTTGTGGTAGGTTTAATTCATTTTGAAGTTCATGCAAACGACTGGTTGCTGAAGAAGAGTGTTTGAAATGTCCTACCAATTTTCTTCCAGTACTGATGATGCCAGCAACATACTTTTGACTCAAAAGACCATCACGCACACACAGCTGCAGTGTGTGTGCAAAACATCCAACACTTGAATAGTTGCCATCACGAAAGCATTTGGCAATGTTGAATGCACTGTCTCTCAAAACAACATGGCACTTCTCACGTGCAATTGACCACTCATCCAGCATCATTTCAAAATGTGCAAGCAAGTTTGTGGCCATGTGATGTTTGTCAAATGCAGTACAATGGAAGACTACACTGCGGTGAACGAAGGAGTCTGTCTGTCTGTCTCTCACCTTGATTGTACATTCTGTTCATCCATCTCTTGATGTTATCTTCCCACTTTTATCGTTGTCTAACTCTTGCTCGCTTGCCTTCAACCCTGCCCTTCAGCATGGTTTTCTATATGAGTGTTATGTCTTTTATCGTAGCCCAAATATTTCACTTACCTCTTGTTTAGCTTTTTTTATCAACTCTTTTTTTATTCCCAGTTTTTTTCCCCTATGAATTACAGCATATTCTTCTGACTGTATATCCACATCTCCAGGGCCTTTGACTTTCTAATTAATTGCTTGTTCATTGTCCAGGCTTCTGAGCCTTAAGTTATGTAGACTTGAATATATTATATACATAACATTTAACAATTGTTAATGCATCGTTAACTCTGTTTAGAGCTGGTCTCCGTGGCAAAGGGTCGATCGATTTGGCAACAGACTGTGTTGCGCTGAGTTTTAACGAGTTGGTATGGGAGCCAGTAGTTCAGTAAACAAGGGCAAACTACTGAATATAAATGACAAAAGACATCAACAACAGCAGTAGAATGCCTGGTGTTGACAACGATGTCCTGTAAAAAAACAGGATATGCAAATTTTTAAAAATCTCTATAGATGTTAATAATTTTATGGAAGTGTCTATTCGTAGGGCCCTGCGAATAAACAAAGAGTCTATTTGTAGGGCCCTGCGAATAAACAAAGCGTCTATTCGCAGGGCACGGCTGGTCACGTGATTTAACGTAAGTTTACCGCTATATTATACATTTTCGTTGATTGGAAAACGTGTCGTCAGTGGCATAGTTGATAGTGTTCCCCCTTGATGGGCGGGAGCTCGAGGTTCGTTTCCTTGCCGGACATTGTTTTTTAATTGTTCAGCAATTACTTGGATGAAAGTCAAATGTCAATCGTTCGTTTCCTTACCCGACAATGCTTTTTTTTAAATTTTTCAGCATTTCATTGGGTAAAAGTCAATCCTTCATCTCTTTGGGTATTTAGAATTGTGTTGTTTAAAGTGAGTGTAATTTAGTTAGTACCAGTTTCTCCAGTATTGGTCCTCGTTGCTTTGCACTACGGCAATTCCAATACCCAACCCACACATTTTTGAGTCCCAAAAAATCCGT
>JACEFZ010005763.1:45000-135494 GCA_014155875.1 Cepaea nemoralis | reverse complement strand
GGTTAAAAACAAAAAATTTTTTGGTCCCTTGAGTTGGTTTTTGGTTTGGGGGGACGACTAGGCCGTTGGGATTTATGCACTTGGATAGTTTATTCTTCACGGCCCTCTCTTTGTTTAGTGTGTAATTTTTATTGACAGCCGATCGTAAACCTGAGCGAGTCCTTTCACCATTCATTTCCCAAATACGGAGCACTCCCCTTTCCCCTGACATTATTGCATAATATTACGACTAACAAAACTTGAAGAACGCAGCAATCGCATTGTTATCTAGCCACGCCGCGGGCAATTTGAGGCCCCGTGGTTGTATCTGACACGCCTCGTGCACTTGATTGGTTAAAATTTAATAGTGTTCAACTATCACTCGAAATGAATATTAGATATAACACACATTTTTGCGATAATAAACACTTGTATTAATCTAAAATCTATTTCACCACATCCTCAGAATCACAACGAGCACATTGATAAAAAAATCCATGATAGGTGATTCAGCTTGCAGTAAAAATAATCCGAGAAGTAAGAGATACAAAAACACGTCTTCACTCTCCGGTAGATAGATACGTGAAATGTATTGGTAGACAACGAATGAAGGCAAATAATGCAGCACTCATCGATCATCATCAGACGATGAGAGTGACTTTGATCCAGAACTTGTGTGTTTTGCCAACGGGGGTGAATGTGAGAGTGTAGCATTAGTAACAGACATATTAGATTTTAAAGAAATGTAACGTATGCCACCAGTTTCTGCGGATGGTAAATTGAAATGTGGGCACGTAATACTATGTTCAAATGAAGATGCTAACGCAGCGAGTGCCCCAGAGGTAAACTTAAGTTCTACGATGCACTGGTCAATGATAAACCATGCCAATGTTTAATCGATAGCGGGAGCACTCTACGGGGTTTTAAAGGGAAAGAACTTGCTAGACCAGAAGATTATACTGGTAAATTTTGTCAAATGCCGTACTTTCTCTGGAACCATTGAGAAATATCCACTGGCAAAAGCGCATATCAATACCCCATTCCTTACCGGCACATTTAC
This sequence comes from Cepaea nemoralis, assembly GCA_014155875.1. Lineage (NCBI taxonomy): Eukaryota > Metazoa > Mollusca > Gastropoda > Stylommatophora > Helicidae > Cepaea > Cepaea nemoralis. The sequence goes on along the minus strand of JACEFZ010005763.1, from coordinate 134,455 downwards.
TTGCTAAATCCTGCAAGATCCATGCACGGATCTCATTTTAGGATCCCTAGATTCATTGAAACAATGTACAGGACGACAAAAGAGCCGGGAAAACATACACACAGGGCTAACCCTGTAAAAAGGTCAGATACAGAAACAAACTATACTGACTTACAAAATGAAATGCTACAGCTATTAACACCAAGTAGTGCAGATACCAACACTACTCGACAGAAGTTAATCGAGGCACAAAGCACCGATCAAACAATCGCACCTTTTTTTAAATTTTTGGGGTGAGCGAACGAAAGTGGCTAAAAATGCATTTTGGTACTTTAGAAAATTTAACGGAATTCTCATGCGTTATTACACAAATAATAACCATGAAATTCAGCAAACGGTGTTACCTGTAACATACCGACAAAATGTGCTAAAGATCGCACATGAGTCCCCGGTTGCTGGACATTTGGCCTATGATAAAACGCGAGCCAGAGTTCTGTCACCCCTTTTACTGGCCTAAACTCTGTTCTAACAAAAAAATTTTCTGTCGTTCGTGTACTATTTGTCAACATCTTTTACGAAAGGGAAAGCATGTGACGGCCGAAGTTCAACGGTCAGTATTAGCATCTAGGCCATATGAGAGTATAGCGGTCGATATTGCTGGACCCCTAAAGCAGGTTTCGAGTAATGGAAACCACGACTATGCAAATAATGGTGCTAAAACTAGTCACCTTGAACCAAATCAGAAGGTTTTGCTTCCACTACCTGATAAATGTAATTTATTTTTAACATCGTGGCAAGGGCCATTCAACGTTGAACGTAAAATATCAGATGTGGATTATGAAATATCGATAAAAGGACAATTAAAGATATTTCATATAAACATGCTGAAACCATACTTCTCCGACAAGAACAACAGACAGACGAACAAAATGCACCAACACCAAGTAATCGGACGACAGACGTACACAACAAAACTTCACTAGGTAGGGCGACACACGACAGCGACAACGCAGACACCCCTTAGCCAGGTAACAGCACACACAGCTAGCACCACAACAGTTTTGAACGAGACAGACGAAGACGAGATGGAATTACCAGCCCCCTACTGTAGACACGACTGCGACCATTGAGTGCATAAAGAAAAAAACTAAACTTACAGACGACCAACGACGACAAATAATAGAGCTAGTTACGGAATACAGAGACATTTTCTCCGACATCCCAGGAAGACAGACAGAATAGAACATTCTATCATTCTGACTGACAACACACCAATCAAGTGCCGACCTTATTCTATCCCTTTAAACTTTAGGTCGAACCTCTACAAAGAACTACTATCTCTCGAGTCGAGCGGAATTATTCAGAAATCTCAGTCAGAGTATTCTTTCCCTATCGTCCTTGTCCCCAAAAAAGGACTCTACTATTCGACTCTGCGTCGATTATCGCCGTTTAAACAAAAAAACCCAAAAATTGACGCTGAACCAATCCCAGCATGCGAGGATTTGATCTTGGACATGTGTACACCTCGCATTTTTAGCAAGCTTGACCTCACGAAAGGTTATTGGAAAGTCCCGATGGAAGTAAATTCGATTCATCTAACAGCTTTCTCCACTCCTTTAGGTCTATATGAGTGGCGCTTTCTTCCTTTCGGCCTTCGTAACGCTCCAGCAACTTTCGTCCGTCTAACTAGAGATCTTATCCATGGGATGCCCAATATTTCTACATATATAGACGACATATGTATCAATAGGGAAAACTGGACAACACACCTACTGAAACTGTGACAAGTCTTCGACAGGTTGCGAGTATTTGGGCTTACAGTCAAGCCGACCAAAGTAGAGTTGGGCATGGAACAAATTGACTTCCTAGGTCATACCATCTGCAGGGGCCAATTAAGAACAGATGACAGAATCGTCACCAAGATTCTGAATTTGACAATGCCAACGACCAAAAAAACAGGTCCGGAGTTTACTGGGTCTGGTAAACTACTATAGTAAATTTTTTCCCAAATCTGGGGGAAAATCATCAGTGTTTTTTCTAACATCTTAAAAGCTTCGGCTAAATTATCTGTACAAGATGCAGGATTAATTAGCGCGTTATCAAAACTGAAATACCTTTTTAGCGTTCCACCTATCCTTCGTATGCCTAATCCAAAACTTACCTTTTTTTTACGCACAGATGCGAGTGTCATCTCCATATCTGGGATACTAGGACAGTTCTACGAAGGGAAGTTCCACCCAGTAATGTACGTAAGTCGGAAAATTAGCCCTGCTGAATCTAGATACTCAGCATCAGAATTGGGGGGCCTCAGTTTGATCTATTGTGTTAAGAAATTTCATAGATTTTTGGCAGGAGCACAGTTTGTGATCGAAACCAATAATTCTCCGTTGTCTGTGATGCAGTCTGTAGTTCCCCACAACAACAGAATCTACAGGTGGGCTTTGATTCTCCAAAATTTCACATTTTCCATCCAGCACTTAAAGGGAAGATTGAACACTGTTGCAGACATTTTGAGTCGACCGTCAACCATTGAAATACCTGATTTGCAGGAAGGGATCGACCACAGATCACCAGAAACAGTGACACTGTAAAAGGGTTTGGTAACTCAGTGCCGTATGTGGTGATTAAGATATATTGTAAGTGCGTTATCATCGCCAAACATGTAAACTGTGTGAAAGTAACAGTACTATGAAAAGTGTAACGAACAGACGCAGAAGTAACATGCGCTGACACACACATAAGCTATATTAACTTTGAAGTGTTAGCTATGAACCTACATAAGTTAGTAGGGAACTATATTTATACACTATCCATGAAGGAGAGCATAGAAGACTTTGCCGAAATGAACTATGTTATAATAGTCTACAAAGAACATTGCTCCATCTTCACAACGGAAAGGAGGACTTCAGTTAGTGTAATTAGATATAGAAATGTAACTGTGATATATATATATATTTTTATTTTTATTAACAGTACACATAACTTCATTTTTTTTTTTTTAATAATTGAATTGTAAAAAGTTCAAATGCATATCATCATTTTTTGATGATATTCATTTGAACATTTTACAATTCAATTATTCATTTATTTTTTTTTATTGCATATATAACTTTATTTATGTCATGTGGTAGTTAGAAATCACCATCATTTAGTAATAAACCATTTAATATAACACCAATGATAGAAATACAAATTGTTAAATATTACATTAGTTTATCACCGCATAATCATAATCATATATAAATTCATTTATCTAAAATATCATTTCTAAACTAACCCAACCATTTAGAAATTAACATCATCTTTTTTACAAATAACACTTTAAGGTAGTTAACTCACTTGTCCTAAATGAAATTATTTCGTTAGATTATTTCCCTTGGGATAATTTAGGACAGCACACCAAATCATATTAGTTACTATTACAGGATCGGTGACAAACCATCCTCATAACCGTGTATATTTTGTATAGACATGACACGTGCAAACAAACCGCACAGTCATTTGGCGTGATTACTGTTATAATTCAGCCAATCATTTATTGTAAATATGTAATTTTCATGTATTTGATGCTATGAAACATATTTTAATGACGAGAGAATGTTTGACCAAAAGGAAGAGTATGCAAGCGAGTGAAAGATGTATGCAAGAGGAATAAATGAGAGAAGAGAATGTGAAAATTAGTAACATTGAAAAGAAAGAGAGTGAGAGAGAAAGGTAGCGGCAAATTTTTTCACCGCTGGAAACGTCTTATTTTGACTTGTCTGTGTCATCTGTGTAACCAATGTGTGTCAAGTTTTTATGTGTGTTACTGCCATACTTTAATAGGTTAGATAGGGAATGTACTTTGAGCTTCTGAAAGCGGAGTTGTGGTCATAAATAAGAACAACAAACGTTTGTAACCACAATAAACCGATTTACGGCGCTCGAAGGAACACACACATTTAATACACTAACGCATACACAGGTTAGCAAGTTAAGTACACTGTAGTTTATTAGGAAACACACAAACAAACAGGAAAACAAACACATAAAAGTTACACACACTAATTGTTTCAAAGAACAACAACTTAAATTCAGGGGACACAATAACTTCTTAAAAACCTTAATGTAACATTGAAAATAGCTTTTCACAAGCGGAAGCGAGGAGGTGAAAAGTAGAACTGTGTGTATATGAGTTGGAGGGGATATTAATGGGAACATGAACATTTTATGCTCATGCGTTGCACTCATAACAGAGTCAACTTGTATTTGGGTTGTCATTTTGGGCAATATGAGGACAGGTCGAGACAGAAGTCAATGGGTGAAAGTCAAAAGACATAGGGTCAAACGACGGATGCCAGGACATATGTCATAAGACAACGGGTCCGGTTCAAAAAATTCCCAAAGATATCTATAGAACCAACTATACTGATACATGGGCTACTTAATTAGCCGAGTGAAAAGATAGAACAGTGCGAGTAAAGGAGGAAGAGAGTTGTTCTATCCCAAACGAGAGATTTATAACTTATTGGATATCTGACAAAATTGGACATCCAATTTTTCTTTGTGACCATACGTGTTACAAACATGACTTAAAGGGAAGTAACACTTCACAGAGAGGAGGGGAGCCTGTCAGAATCTCCAATAAGGCTCTAGAGAGTTAATAAGAGTTAACACAAGTCTAGTAGGGAGACACATCAGACAGGAGAGACACCAGCGCTATAAATAGCTTCACAAGGAGACACATTTGTGTTAGACAAGAGGGCAATAAGGACAAGTGAGCGAGGGCTTCCCCAAGCCATTGGGAAGCTTGGCCTTACGAGTAACCGTGAAGTGCCCGGTTACTCAAGTTCAGGAGCCAGCGTGCTTGGGACTCCATGCACGCAAGACTAGCTACTGCACGGAGGGGACAGCGTCCGTGCTTGACCACGCAATGTGTAGCGTGGGGACAGACCCGACTGGAGACGGTAGAGAGTAGACGTGTTCTTGACAAATGCTATAGGTTTCTAGGCAATAGTCAAATATTAGGCTGTAGATTTAGATTGTGATTACTAGCATCATTTCTCACCACTTCATTGCATTCATGTTGTATAATGTTAATGAAGCATACCGCTCGCAGAGCTATTAAATTGCCAGCTCTAAATAAATTGCATTCCTTTTGTAAATGTCACGAGTTGTTATTTCGTGCGGTACAAAAGTAGGGGAGTCCTGAAAAACCTGTAGCAAGCAAGTCGCTGACAAACAGTAGAGGTACCAGTGTAATACTGCAGAGAGAAATGGTATTCTCTTGAGCGTAAGTTAGCCATCAGGCATCACATGAACTTTGCAATTCTGGCGTGCCATACACCGTCCAGCTTACATATTGATATTGAAGCATCTCTCTTTCTACTAATGTGAGAGGCTACTTATCAAATCACCAGCTCACCCCTCCAACATTCTCAGCATTTACAAAGGAACCAGCACATGTTACATCACGCATTCCAATCCAGACTGCCAAATGTTCACTCGCAAGAGCAATGTACAGTTGGGTTAGATGAGTAATGATAGGCATGAAGAATGCAAAAGGGGTTTGCGAATTTGCATTGAGTGGATTATACAATCATCAAGCATACGCAACCAGTCACAACAGGGAATGATATGCACTTGGAGTATACAGCGTTGAAGTCCTGTCAAGGTTGAAGAAGCAGTATTCAGATACTGGCATACAGAAGTTCTGTTTTCACTTTCACATTTTCTTCATAAAATACTCTTATATTCTTCTCTTTCGTTCACTAGGCATAATCACAACATTAAAGTATGTTTTAATGTGGTACCTGTTATTCCAGAGAACAATATTTTACTGAATCTTTAAGGGCATTTTTGCGTCATCACATCACAAACTAGCGACCGCTTCCGGTTGGAATCCCGTGTCAAACTGCTAGATTTTCAAATGTGGCCCAGTGAATAGCGTGGGCTGCCACGTACTAGCCAATGAAAAGGCGAGCGCATACCGCTGCCCTATCCCAACCGCGTTCTGGAAATTACTATTCCAAGAATAGCCCTGCTATCTGGATGGCCTCCGTTAAGAATTTAAAGTATTATTATGGAAGTGGGGGACTGGGAATGTGGACATCTGATCCATTATGTTACAATGGATACATGGTGCTGACCCATATCTGTATAGTGGATACATGGCGCTGTCCCATATCTGTATAATGGATACACGGTGTTGACCCATATCTGAATAGTGGATACATGGTGCTGGGCAATATCTGTATAGTGGATACATGGTGATGGGCAATATCTGTATAGTGGATACATGGCGCTGTCCCATATCTCTATAGTGGATACATGGTGCTGACTCATATCTGTATAGTGGATACATGGTGCTGGACAATATCTGTATAGTGGATACATGGCGCTGTCCCATATCTCTATAGTGGATACATGGTGCTGACCCATATCTCTATAGTGGATACATGGTGCTGAACCATATATGTATAGTGGATACATGGTGCTAACTCATATCTGTATAGTGGATACATGGTGCTGTACCATATATGTATAGTGGATTCATGGTGCTGACCCATATCTGTATAGTGGATACATGGTGCTGACCCATATCTGTATAGTGGATACATGGTGCTGATCCATATCTGTATTGACCTGTCGGCACTCGTGGGTGATGGGGTCAGTGTTCTGCCCGCCGCCTTGACTTCCCCGGAGATTTCCTGGGAAAGCTGAACAAGAGAATTGACAAAAACGCTCGCTGGGGTCTGCTAGCGTTAATCTCCATATGTGAGGCTCTCGATATATGGGACTCTCCGTATATGGGAATCTCCATATGGGACTCTCCATATATTTGAATCTCCATATATGAAGCCGGTAAACGGGCACTTTCCCGCTGTTTATGCTTCACCTCGACACCGCATGGGACAAGAGGAACATGATGAGATGATAATGATTAGATATTTCTTGGTACCCATTTCATGTCGGATCGCCATGAAATCCCAAGCTAATTATAAAGTATCTTCTTGATGGGGTGTCGGGTTCGTGGCAACAGAGGGGCGGATACATGGAAACAGAGTGTCGGGTACATTGGCAAAAGGGTGTCAGGTGCATGACAACAAGGGGTCTCATACATGGCAACAGTGTCGGGTACATGGCAACAGGGTGTCGGGTACATGGCAACAGGGTGTCGGGTACATGGCAACAGTGTCGGGTACATGGCAACAGTGTCGGGTACATGGCAACAGCGTGCCGGGTACATGGCAACAGCGTGTCGGGTACATAATAACAGGATGTCGGGTACATGATAACAGGGTGTTGGGTACATGGCAACAGGGTGTCGGGTACATGATAAACAGGGTGTGGGGTACATGATAACAGGGTGTTGGGTACATGGCAACAGGGTGTCGGTACATAATAACAGGATGTCGGGTACATGATAACAGGGTTTGGGTACATGATAACAGGGTGTTGGGTACATGGCAACAGGTGTTGGGTACATGGCAACAGGGTCTTGGGTACATGATAACAGGGTGTCGGGTACATGATAACAGGGTGTTGGGTACATGATAACAGGGTGTTGGGTACATGATAACAGGGTGTTGGGTACATAATAACAGGATGTCGGGTACATGATAACAGGGTGTTGGTACATGATAACAGGGTGTTGGGTACATGGCAACAGGGTGTCGGGTACATGATAACAGGGTGTTGGGTACATGATAACAGGGTGTTGGGTACATGGCAACAGGGTGTCGGGTACATAATAACAGGATGTCGGGTACATGATAACAGGTGTTGGGTACATGCAACAGGGTGTTGGGTACATGGCAACAGGGTCTTGGGTACATGATAACAGGGTGTCGGGTACATGATAACAGGGTGTTGGGTACATGATAACAGGGTGTTGGGTACATGATAACAGGTGTTGGGTACTAATAACAGGATGTCGGGTACATGATAACAGGGTGTTGGGTACATGATAACAGGGTGTTGGGTACATGGCAACAGGGTGTTCGGGTACATGATAACAGGGTGTTGGGTACATGATAACAGGGTGTTGGGTACATGGCAACAGGGTGTCGGGTACATGATAACAGGATGTCGGGTACATGATAACAGGGTGTTGGGTACATGGCAAAAGGGTGTCGGGTACATGGCAACAGGGTGTCGGGTGCATGGCAACAGGGTGTCGGGTACATGAGAACAGGGTGTTGGGTATTTGGCAACAGAGTGTTGTGGTACATGATAACAGGGTGTTGGGTACATGATAACAGGGTGTTGGGTACATGGGAACAGGGTGTCGGGTACATAATAACAGGATGTCGGGTACATGATTAACAGGGTGTTGGGTACATGGCAACAGGGTGTCGGGTACATGGCAACAGGGTGTCGAGTGCATGCAACAGGTGTCGGGTACATGGCAACAGGGTGTCGGGTACTTGGCAACAGGGTGTCGGGTACATGGCAACAGGATGTCGGGTACATGATAACAGGGTGTTGGGTACATGATAACAGAGTGTTGGGTACATGATAACAGAGTGTTGGGTACATGGCAACAGGGTGTTGGGTACATGATAACAGGGTGTTGGGTACATAATAACAGGATGTCGGGTACATGATAACAGGGTGTTGGGGTACAGGATAACAGGGTGTGGGGTACATGATAACAGGGTGTTGGTACATGGCATCAGGGTGTCGGGTACATAATAACAGGATGTCGGGTACATGATAACAGGGTGTCGGGTACATGGCAACAGGGTGTTGGGTACATGGCAACAGGGAGTCGGGTACTTGGCAACAGGGTGTCGGGTACATGGCTACAGGATGTTGGGTACATGATAAACAGGGTGTTGGGTACATAATAACAGGGTGTTGGGTACATAATAACAGGGTGTTGGGTACATAATAACAGGGTGTTGGTACATGATAACAGGGTGTTGGGTACATGATAACAGGGTGTTGGGTACATAATAACAGGGTGTTGGGTACATGATAACAGGGTGTTGGGTACATTATAACAGGGTGTTGGGTACATGATAACAGGGTGTTGGGTACATGATAACAGGATGTCGGGTACATGATAACAGGGTGTTGGGTACATGATAACAGGTTGTTGGGTACATGATAACAGGGTGTTAGGTACATAATAACAGGGTGTTGGGTACATGATAACAGGGTGTCGGGTACATGATACAGGGTGTTGGGTACATGATAACAGGGTGTTGGGTACATGATAACAGGGTGTTGGGTACATGATAACAGGATGTCGGGTACATGATAGCAGGGTGTTGGGTACATGATAACAGGGTGTTGGGTATATGATAACAGGGTGTTGGGTACATGATAACAGGGTGTTGGGTACATAATAACAGGGTGTTGGGTGCATGATAACAGGGTGTTGGGTACATGATAACAGGGTGTTGGGTACATGATAACAGGGTGTTGGGTACATGATAACAGGACGTGGGTACATGATAACAGGGTGTTGGGTACATGGCAACAGGGTGTTGGGTACATGATAACAGGGTGTTGGGTAACATAATACAGGGTGTTGGGTACATGATAACAGGATGTCGGGTAAATGATACCAGGATGTCGGGTACATGATAACAGGGTGTTGGGTAAATGATAACAGGGTTGTTGGGTACATGATAACAGGGTGTTGGGTACATGGCAACAGGGTGTCGGGTACATGATAACAGGGTGTCGGGTACATGATAACAGGGTTTTGGGTACATGATAACAGGGTGTTGGGTACATGGCAACAGGGTGTTGGGTACATGATAACAGGATGTCGGGTACATGATAACAGGGAGTTGGGTACATGGCAAAAGGATGTCGGGTACATGATAGCAGGGTGTTGGGTACATGATAACAGGGTGATGGGTACATGATAACAGGGTGTTGGGTACATGGCAACAGGGTGTTGGGTACATGGCAACAGGGTCTTGGGTACATGATAGCAGGATGTCGGGTACATGATAACAGGGTGTCTGGTACATGGCAACAGGATGTCGGGTACATGATAGCAGGGTGTTGGGTACATGATAACAGGGTGTTGGGTACATGATACAGGGTGACGGGTACATGATAACAGTGTGTTGGGTACATGATAACAGGGTGTTGGGTACATAATAACAGGGCTGTTGGGTACATGATAACAGGGTGTTGGGTACATGGCAACAGTGTGTTGGGGACATGATAACAGGGTGTTGGGTACATAATAACAGGTGTTGGGTACATGATAACAGGGTGTTGGGTACATGATAACAGGGTTTTGGTACATGATTACAGGGTGTTGGGTACATGGCAACAGGGGTGTTGGATACATGATAACAGGGTGTTGGGTACATGGCAACAGGGTGTTGGGTACATGATAACAGGGTGTCGGGTACATGGCAACAGGGTGTTGAGTACATGATAACAGGGTGTTGGGTACATGATAACAGGGTGTTGGGTACATGATAACAGGGTGTTGGGTACATTATAACAGGTTGTTGGGTACATGGCAACAGGGCGTTGGGTACATGATAACAGGGTGTCGGGTACATGGCAACAGGGTGTTGGGTACATGATAACAGGGTGTTGGGTACATGGCAACAGAGTGTTGGGTACATGATAACAGGGTGTTGGGTACATGATAACAGGGTGTTGGGTACATGGGAACAGGGTGTCGGGTACATAATAACAGGATGTCGGGTACATGATAACAAGGTGTTGGGTACATGGCAACAGGGTGTCGGGTACATGGCAACAGGGTGTCGGGTGCATGGCAACAGGGTGTCGGGTACATGGCAACAGGGTGTCGGGTACTTGGCAACAGGGTGTCGGGTACATGGCAACAGGATGTCGGGTACATGATAACAGTTTGTTGGGTACATGATAACAGAGTGTTGGGTACATGGCAACAGGGTGTTGGGTACATGATAACAGGGTGTTGGGTATATGGATCAGGGTGTCGGGTACATAATAACAGGATGTCGGGTACATGATAACAGGGTGTCGGGTACATGGCAACAGGGTGTCGGGTACATGGCATCAGGGTGTCAGGTACATGGCAACAGGGTGTTGGGTACATGGCAACAGGGTGTCGGTACTTGGCAACAGGGTGTCGGTACATGGCAACAGGATGTTGGGTACATGATAACAGGGGTGTTGGTACATGATAACAGGGTGTTGGGTACATAATAACAGGGTGTTGGGTACATAATAACAGGGTGTTGGGTACATAATAACAGGGTGTTGGGTACATGATAACAGGGTGTTGGGTACATGATAAACAGGTGTTTGGTACATAATAACAGGGTGTTGGGTACATGATAACAGGGTGTTGGGTACATGATAACAGGGTGTTGGGTACATGATAACAGGATGTCGCTTACATGATAACAGGGTGTTGGGTACATGATAACAGGGTGTTGGGTATATGATAACAGGGTGTTGGGTACATGATAACAGGGTGTTGGGTACATAATAACAGGGGTGTTGGGTGCATGATAACAGGGTGTTGGTACATGATAACAGGGTGTTGGGTACATGATAACAGGGTGTTGGGTACATGATAACAGGACGTGGGTACATGATAACAGGGTGTTGGGTACATGGCAACAGGGTGTTAGGTACATGATAACAGGGTGTTGGGTACATAATAACAGGGTTTTGGGTACATGATAACAGGGTGTTGGGTACATGATAACAGGGTGTTGGGTACATGATAACAGGGTGTTGGGTACATGATAACAGGATGTCGGGTACATGATAACAGAGTGTTGGGTACATGATAACAGGTGTTGGGTTATGATAACAGGGTGTTGGGTACATGATAACAGGTGTTGGGTACATTAATAACAGGGTGTTGGGTGCATATAACAGGGTGTTGGGTACATGATAACAGGGTGTTGGGTACATGATAACAGGGTGTTGGGTACATGATAACAGGATGTGGTACATGATAACAGGGTGTTGGGTACATGGCAAACAGGGTGTTGGGTACATGATAACAGGGTGTTGGTACATAATAACAGGGTGTTGGGTACATGATAACAGGATGTCGGGTAATGATAACAGATGTCGGGTACATGATAACAGGGTGTTGGGTAAATGATAACAGGGTGTCGGTACATAATAACAGGGTGTTGGGTACATGATAACAGGGTGTTGGGTATATGATAACAGGGTGTTGGTACATGATAACAGGGTGTTGGGTACATATAACAGGGTGTGGGTGCATGATAACAGGGTGTCGGGTACATAATAACAGGATGTCGGGTACATGATAACAGGGTGTCGGGTACATGGAAACAGGGTGTCGGGTACATGGCATCAGGGTGTCAGGTACATGGCAACAGGGTGTTGGGTACATGGCAACAGGGTGTCGGGTACTTGGCAACAGGGTTTTGGGTACATGATAACAGGGTGTTGGGTACATGATAACAGGGTGTTGGGTACATGATAACAGGGTGTTGGGTACATGATAACAGGATGTCGGGTACATGATAACAGGGTGTTGGGTACATGATAACAGGGTGTTGGGTACATGATAACAGGGTGTTGGGTATATGATAACAGGGTGTTGGGTACATGATAACAGGGTGTTGGGTACATAATAACAGGGTTTTTGGTGCATGATAACAGGGTGTTGGGTACATGATAACAGGGTGTTGGGTACATGATAACAGGGTGTTGGGTACATGATAACAGGATGTGGGTACATGATAACAGGGTGTTGGGTACATGGCAACAGGGTGTTGGGTACATGATAACAGGGTGTTGGGTACATAATAACAGGGTGTTGGGTACATGATAACAGGATGTCGGGTAAATGATAACAGGATGTCGGGTACATGATAACAGGGTGTTGGGTAAATGATAACAGGGTGTTGGGTACATGATAACAGGGTGTTGGGTACATGGCAACAGGGTGTCGGGTACATGATAACAGGGTGTCGGGTATATGATAACAGGGTTTTGGGTACATGATAACAGGGTGTTGGGTACATGGCAACAGGGTGCTGGGTACATGATAACAGGATGTCGGGTACATGATAACAGGGTGTTGGGTACATGGCAACAGGATGTCGGGTACATGATAGCAGGGTGTTGGGTACATGATAACAGGGTGTTGGGTACATGATAACAGGGTGTTGGGTACATGGCAACAGGGTGTTGGGTACATGGCAACAGGGTTTTGGGTACATGATAGCAGGATGTCGGGTACATGATAACAGGGTGTCTGGTACATGGCAACAGGATGTCGGGTACATGATAGCAGGGTGTTGGGTACATGATAACAGGGTGTTGGGTACATGATAACAGGGTGACGGGTACATGATAACAGTGTGTTGGGTACATGATAACAGGGTGTTGGGTACATGATAACAGGCTGTTGGGTACATGATTACAGGGTGTTGGGTACATGGCAACAGGGTGTTGGGGACATGATAACAGGGTGTTGTGTACATAATAACAGGGTGTTGGGTACATGATAACAGGGTGTTGGGTACATGATAACAGGGTGTTGGGTACATGATTACAGGGTGTTGGGTACATGGCAACAGGGTGTTGGATACATGATAACAGGGTGTTGGGTACATGGCAACAGGGTGTTGGGTACATGATAACAGGGTGTCGGGTACATGGCAACAGGGTGTTGAGTACATGATAACAGGGTGTTGGGTACATGATAACAGGGTGTTGGGTACATGATAACAGGGTGTTGGGTACATGATAACAGGTTGTTGGGTACATGGCAACAGGGTGTTGGGTACATGATAACAGGGTGTTGGGTACATGGCAACAGGGTGTTGTGGTACATGATAACAGGATGTTGGGTACATGATAACAGGGTGTTGGGTACATGATAACAGGGTGTTGGGTACATGATAACAGGGTGTTGGGTACATGGCAACAGGGTGTTGGGTACATGATAACAGGGTGTTGGGTACATGATAACAGGGTGCTGGGTACATGATAACAGGGTGTTGGGTACAAGATAACAGGGTGTTGGGTACATGATAACAGGGTGTTGGGTACAGGATAACAGGGTGTTGGGTACATGATAACAGGGTGTTGGGTACATGGCAACAGGGTGTTGGGTACATGATAACAGGGTATTGGTACATGATAACAGGGTGTTGGGTACATGATAACAGGGTGTTGGGTACATGGCAACACAGTGTCGGGTACATGATAACACAGTGTCGGGTACGTAATAAGAGGGTGGAGAGGCTAGCGTGCTGACCACGTGCTTACAGTGACTCGCGTGCCCTAAGTATCGAGGAGTCTCCATTGTGGAGTGGTCCCGCCGAATGCTTTGCGCTCCGAAGGTTGCGGGTTCGATTCTTGGCTATGTCGTTCTGTTCTCGAGTGCAATCTTTTCGCCACGCTGTAAATTTTCCTAGGTCTTACCATTTCAAATTCGTATGTTAATATCTTTTATAGGCATTATGAACTTATATCTAACTAAATAGTGTTTATAACCTATGAATAGTATATGTACTGTAGTACACAGAGTATCAACTCTCATGTCAGAAACTCTTTTCAATTTAGGAAAGACTCCTGATTCATACTTCAGAGAAGAAAACTCGTTTCTGCCAATTTCATAGTCCTATGAAAAATAACTTCTATGCAATGGAACTATATATCCCTATCGATGCTTAGAAATCTGCAAATAATTTATGTACTGTAGAGATTGGACTTTAAAGAAACATTTTCTCAATGGAGGAGCAGACTCTTGATTTCATACTGCACAAGTAGAGAACTGGTGTCTGCCACTTTCAAATATCCTATGTAGTGTAAATGCACTGGTAAGGATGTCTCTGAACTTGTTTTATCCATGCGGGGACATACAAATGATTACGCATATTCCTGACTCTTACTTAGTCAGGGGATAAAATATTTTGCCACATTATAATCTGTAACTTGGAAATATAGTGCTAAATTTTAGTACCATTCTTTTGTTAACAGATTAGTAACCACTCCATATGAGGGTGAACATATAATCATTTCATAAAATAGTGTTAGGGACAGGCCATGTTTGAATATAAATTCATGAACAATTAAACGCGTGATGTAAATGCATGTTCGGATAGGATTCACTCCGCATCACCTCACTGTAGTAGGAACAGAAGCGAAGATTGATGTGAATAAATTGCTTGAATAATAGCAGTCCTTGACAAAATATATCACAGCGACTACTATCCTCATCTGCTGTACGCAGTGGGGGAAAACAATGTATGTTTTAAGTTATGGATTAACCCCTGAGAAAACCCAAAAACAAAGGCTCCCTGCCTCAGCATTATGATTAATTATTATGTATGAGTATCATGTACTTAATATCAGAGAAATGTACATGTATGTCTTTTTCTGGTATGAGAATTTTCTTTGTTCTGATTGTTACTTTTTACTGTGGGAATATACATTTTAATGTTGCACCGTGGGATTAGAGGATGTTGATGTAAGATTACATATGTATGTCAGTACTTAAGAAGCCAATGGTGAATAGTCTTGACCTAGTGATGATTATAGTGCCGAAATGAAGACGCGGCATTAGAAACCACAGGGATTCTGTATAGGCTATTCTCTTCAAGTAATGAGAGAGACAATATCAACATGTTGGATGGACAGAATGACTTCACCCATCCAATAGTCCCAGTAACAACAGAACAAAATATAAGTGAGAAAATACCTTACTCACTATGAAGAGTCAGAATGGCTCTACTCAGCAATGAGGGACAGTGGAACATGGACACCCACTCCTTTCCCCTTCTCCCCGTGGTGTTTTGTATTTGTGTTTGTAATTGTGTTGTAAACCTTTTACCATAACACAGTAGGTTAATGCTAGTGTTGTATTCTTGTCATCCCTTTTCTATAGAAGAGAAGCAGGTGGTGGTTGAATTTGGTGGGACTATATCACTAACACTGGATCCTGGGTCAACAGCCATAAAGTGAATGTCCAAACCATAGTCTGGATCTAGCAATACCTCAATGTTTACTGCGGCGCTCAATAGCTCCATAGCGAGCAACAGAAAAGTTGAAGATAACTGATTGGGTGAGTGATTAAGTCCTATTTTCGTAGGAAGATCCAGGATGGACTTCAAGATCTAATAATCTACAAAGATGAAGATCAACAAAGTAACTGACAACAGTGACTCGTCAGTTATACGTTTGAGAAGTATCATCTATGGCCTCATCATTCAACAAAATCAGTGAAACTATGGGACAATCCTTCTACAAGTTATTAAAACTAACAACAGTGAGTAATCTTCAACTGTTGGTTGGATTACCAAGTTAATATCCACAATGGATAAGTCTTCGAAAGAACATCTCACAGCTGCAAAAGTCAAACATAAGGTTCCAGCCATGCAACACCAAGTTCTAGCTATGAACACCAACTAAAACAAATGGGAAGAAGACATTGAACCAATACAACCAAGGTGCCAACTGAAAACCACACCTACACCAGATTACCTCAAGGTTCCCAAACCTGAACACATAAAAAAAAAGACCATATGAAAGCAGCTAGCGGAGTAAATGCCTCTACGCCTGCAACCACAGGAATCACCTGAGGGCTTGCAACCCTGGATATGTGGTGGAGTCAATATTCTTCAGTTCCATGCCTGCAGCAGAATCCTGGAATTAATTCCAGATGAACCAAATGAATAACAAGCAGAATTGTATGTCTACACTGAAAGTAAATAATGAATCAGAACTCTGTGCTGGTCCCATGTCAGCCTAAATGCCAATAACGGTGGAATAGGTTATAGACTGATGACTAGGTGGGTGAAAAATCTGTGGGAACAAAATTGAGATTCGGATATTATAAGCCGAGACGCTGAAAGGTAGGCATCCTTTTCATCAGATATGGTGATATAGGGAAGAACCTTAGTCCAAGACCAAAGATGCATCTCCTGAAGGTATGACCAACCCAGGCCTCAATTTCACACTGACACCGAGCCGTTCGCAAAGAAGATTCTTGAATTCAGCTCCACGGAGGAGATATGTGGTGAATTTATTTCATAATAAGTGTCAAAGACTCAACCGCATCCCCTCCGCCAGGGAGAGCGGTCAATCCTGGAGGGACCAGGAGGAGATACGGTGCCCGAGGCAAGAGCAGGGGAGATGAGGGAATCGTGGAAGGTTAGCCACTCCCTCAGAATACACGCAGGCGGTGTTCAGAGAGTTAGCACTCTAATCACGATACCACCGCACCTCATGAAGCCAGAGCACAGTTGAGTAGACACTCAACAGGCCACGTTTTGCCAGCAGCGTGCGATGTGAGGTAACACGCACGAAGGAGAAGGTCACCCCCGCGGGGTGTGTAACCACGGGAGAGATGTCCGGCAGACGGGAGACTGGACTTTGGGGCGTTCACATCGTTTAGAGTAACGTTAGGAGTTGTGTGTTCACTAGTAGATAGAGTTAGCATAGGGTTAGCAGTTTGTGCTAGATAATTCTGTGGCTATATATTGTGTATTGCATTAGCGACTGTTTACCGCTTGTAAGCGAGCCAACGGCAATAAAATGGACCATGCATTTTGCCTCCCACACGACTTGCAAGTTGTCTTGTACGAGTGTGTGAGAAGTACCCGATGATGCCTGTCAGTTAAGTTGTTGACAGGCCAGGGTAATTGTGGTTGTCAGAAGTGAAGCTTGAATGTAATATTCAAGCTACTCCACTCGTCCACGAGGCTCAGACTAGGGTTTAATTTGTGTAGTGACGATGATTTGTGCAGACGAGAGAAATGTTGCAGGCTAGAAATGTGCCTATCGTGACGTATTAAACTGTTTAATTGTGTTTATGAAATATTTATTTAGTCAAAGTATGTATTCATCAAAGCTGTAAGTATTAATATTCTTGTTTTCTGATATTTATTTATATATTTACCTTTTTATTGAGAAATGAGTACCAAAAATGATTCACGGCGGAGCGATACAAAGCCAGCCGACAATATCGATTTTTCATCGCGCTGTGCTGTGACGTCAGATGATTGACAAACAGTCGTCTGGGCTCATTAGCATACAGCAATCGAGTGTGTAGAGAATTGCTAAACAGCTGCTCGCCTGAATCGGTACGTTATATCATTTATTATTTATTTATTTCAACTACTAAAGGAATATATTTATTTATTTAAACATTATGATGTTATTTTTATTTCTTTAAAACCAGATATGCATATTTTTGGTCATATTTTCTCTGTGTTTACCGTCACGATGGAACTATTTTTTGGCCTGGCAGATATTACTTGCCTGCACAACACGTACAGAAATTAAATAGATTAGTAACATAAGGCAATAACTGATAGAGCAAAGACAGGACATTGACATTTAATTTATTTAATACATATTCTAGTTGTTCGTGAATCTGTCTGTCATTGTCTAAGTCATTGTCCATAGGGGTCTGGGTTAACATATCGTGTAATAGGCCTGATTACTACGGCCCTGCATATCAAAGGGCGAACTACACCTGATTACGGCCCTGTGTACCAAATATAGTTTGCTGGTAACGACACGTGTCTCCACCCTAAAGTACCAAGGTGACCTGTGGCAACGGAGTTCCGTTCCCCGATCCTCGGGAACGTTAAAGCTGAGTACACTTATATATTTTGGCATGCAATTTGATTAATAGTGCATCTCTTTTTCAGCTGTAACGCATTGATATATTTGTATACTCTGTTTTTTCTGCAAGATAAATCTGGGCAGGGTATAAACAGAAAGCACAACTGATAGTGATCAGATAAGAACCAACATAACATATCAAAGATAAATAACTGATTAAAGTCATCATTGCCTATCACTGTTAGCCAAGTGCTAAAGTAAGATGGCAACTTTATCAGATTTTATAAAAGCAGGCAAAGAACTAGAATTAACAGGAAAAGAGCTACAACAATATGCAGATCAGAAATTTAAAGAAGCAAAAGAAGAACAAACACGAAAAGAGAATGCGGAGATGGACGAACGTGCACAAGAAAGAGAACACCAAAAAGAACTAGCTGAAATAAATAAGCAAAAAGAGTTAGAGATTAAACAACAAGAGAAGGACATTGCTCAACTAGCTGAGAGAACAAAACAAAAACAGCTAGAAGATGAAAAACAAGGTATGCAACAACAATTAGAGCATGATAAAAAAATGGAAGAACTGGAACTAGATCACCAAAGAAAGATGGATGAAATGATAAGGATGAAACGTATAGAGTTAGACTCACGCGCAGAAATAGCTGCCACTAAATTAAAAAGTCAGCAAGAGGAAAATAAGTTCAAGAAATACAAAAATATCATCAACCCTTATTGTAAAGAAGACTCCATAGCAGCCTGGACTGA
This sequence comes from Cepaea nemoralis, assembly GCA_014155875.1. NCBI lineage: Eukaryota > Metazoa > Mollusca > Gastropoda > Stylommatophora > Helicidae > Cepaea > Cepaea nemoralis. The sequence goes on along the minus strand of JACEFZ010005763.1, from coordinate 115,189 downwards.
TAATGTAGAGTATCAATTTAGATATCACCAAGTTCCTTTAGATATGTGGGCCCTTATTTATATGAAGAATCTAAGTGGTGAGCCCCTTAAAGTAATAGAAGATATTGCCAGGGTCTGTGTCTGGGTCTATCTGAATGAGCTACTATCAATACTTGTGTAGCAACACTTGTCGTGTCCAACAGGGGATGATTCTTTCTTCTCTTCCTCTCCAGTCAGAACCCTGGTCATCTCGCAGCACATGAGTATATCATGGTTACTCAATCATACGTCATAAACCTCACCCACTCGAACTGCAGTTAACTTAAACAAGAGTGAACACAAAGACTGTTATAAGTTTCCTACGTATAATATACACAATCACATAATCGAAGATGCCATCACTTATTCGACAGTCACATCACATTACACTACATTACAGATTAAATGCGTGGCTCAATATAGAGCCATAACGCTGTCTACTTTTCACCATGTCCACACAGGACGATGGATCCACGCCGACTAACTTGTCCCGAGCTCACTTCCTGTCACCTGGGCAGTGAGCTCCAGCGTTTTTCACGTTGTGTGGAAAGCCCCTGCTTTCCCCGTTCCCGTGTTCAATTCTGAACACAGTCGCAACCTGTACTCTGTGACCCAGGCTATAACTGAACCATGCCATGACGTCGTCAGGCTCATGGCATTCCCCCCTTCCACGGGCAAAAATTGAGAATCAATTTTTGAAATATCCAATTTTCAGTTATGTAAGCAATATTAATGTAGTTCTAATTCTAATTTAACTATCTGTCGTCTTTCCATAAACCTTGTTAAGTTCTTGTCACTCTGAAATATACAACTAGTTAATTATTCTCATCAACATATAAAGTACATCCAAATGCATACCTCTATTTTGTCCTACAACCTTTTATCAAATTACTATATAACAATATCAATGTAACTGTTCTTTGTAACATTGAATCAGAATTTCTACATCTAAATTCTAATCTGTCTATATATGAACCCTCAGTTTGTAATATGACTCCGAGACTTAATATTTCCATTCTATTAATGCTATGATGGTATCATAATCAATTCCGCGTTTTGTTGGCAGGTAGCGTCTATAGTGGTCATACAAGACTAACCATCACTCAGCTTCATCTGCTCATCCTCACCACTCATTTGCTAAGCCACTCGTCCCAGGTCTAGAAGATCAGCTGTTATCGCGTTACATACAAGGCCACCTGTACAACGCAAGCCAGCGTTCCCATGGTAGATAGACTGATACCCGACTGCAAGGATTATCCAAGGAAGATACTAAGTTCCAAGTACCGCCAGCACATCTTTGCTGTTTTCGCGTTACCATACTTGACCACCCGCATCTCCAGTCAGTCAACCACTGCAGCCACAGCCTTCCACCACCGCCCATGCCTATACAAAGTTCCAAGTACCGCCAGCCTAAACATCCTCTTTGACTCTGTCGTTGTAGACCCAGCGTATAGCAATGAACATAGTTGCAGCTAATAAGCCTGAGAGCATCTTATATTACCGGCCGTTTCGTTCCATTTGACCAACTCATTACGCTTCAACTGCCACAGCTTCTATTGTGTCTTCATCCTCTATATCGTACTCTCATCAATTTCATTAGTGATTCCAATACTAAGTATCCTATAAATCTAACCAATTTCTTCTTATATTAATCAAAATCAATCAACAAATATCAATAAATGCAACATAATAATAAATATGAACACAAATATATGTCTCCATCAATCAATTAATAACACAATTAAATAATATCTATACTCAACCAATAAGTAATTATATTCTCATTACTAAAATTATATAGCATTTACATAAATAGTTCACAATATTCATTAATACGTATAAATAATAAATATGTAATAGTAATAATAATTATCTAACACCCAACATCAATCATATAATTATATAACCTATAATATAATGCTATATTTGCAATAATAACAATCATTGCTTATAATTTAAGTTCTCTATTCCATAAAATAATTACTAATCAATCTCTATATAATTACATAATCATACTCATATTGCAATATAGCTTCCTTTCCAATAACATCTCTTCAATTTCAATTCTAACTCAACCTGTATGGCTATGTGGCACCATGACCACGTGTTAGTAATACATGCAATCAATCATCAAGTTATTTACATAGGTTAGTTCTGTACAGTCAGTTAATTCATAGTGCCTCCATACATGAGTGAGTCTCCATCTGCCACTAAACCACAAATATTAACAACCTGCAATGCGAGACCGCCATCACACAGCGAGCACACACTCAGCTCACCCGGTGTTAGCAACCCCACATTAAATGATGCCAATACCCATATGGTTTTACCTACCCACTACTGTTGTCAATCACAAAATCTTTCAAAATTAAAATATAAACCTAACAAATATCGAAATGATCTGTGCCGCCGGTCCCCGTCACGGATTATCATTTAACACATTCATTCCATTCACATCAACCACCATAACCCGTATCAGAGATCAGCCGCCCACATGACGTAACTTATCATACTATCAATATTGACAAAGTCATCTCCGGTTTCCATCCCAACTGATGTTTTCTCCCAGCGATCTCTGCCAATGCCGTGCTAGAGTCGACCAGTCTGATGTTACCAAAGAGAACACTGCACTGCCAAACACCGCTCGGATATCCACCCATTTGACATGAATTCCCATTCACTAAAGATAGTATTAACCAAAATCCACTAATGAAAATTAAACCAACTACCACACTCAACCATAGCATGCAAGACATAATGATGTTAACCTAAATAATTTTCCATGCCACAAACTCAACTTCAGAGAAATTTATACAGTGGAAAATATGAACTAAATGCTTAGAAATTATGTTCCACCATAGCCCAAAACAATGTCGCGTATCATAACCCAGAGACGCGACACCGGTCAGGTGTTGATGTAACACAACCTCACAAGCTGTTATCATTTGTAAGCTATTTTTATTTCTAGACCACTCTTTTCCGCAACAACACTCTGTTGTGTATCATTAACCCATACACACAACAACAGTTAGTTGAACCTACAATCACATATGCCCAACACCCCGCATAGCAAGTCCCCCGCCACATAACAATTACCCATGCCATATTTCGGAAGGCTGCTCTACAAGATGCGAAACATTCTTGAGAAATGCTCTTGTCGGCACAGAAAGATTACCCACGAACCATGCCGGCAATGCACGTCTCCAGTTGTAAACAAACTCACTCATGCGAAATTCACTTCGCCAGGTGTTTATTCCCTATCTGTTAATTTTCCACTGGACAAACAATTGCCAATTCTATTTTAAATAACAATAAAATACCTGAAGAAAAATAATAATATCCTCCTCAAACCTGCATGCAAGAAATGATGATGATCTAAATTAACCAAACTTCTGCATGCAATAAATCATTAAGAACCAAACAAAATAATTACTAAAATTATAACAAAATTCAGAAATCATGCATAAAAGTAACCTATAACCAAAATTAATTATAACAACATAACCGTAAAATATTCTACAGTATCGTTCACTAATCACTACTATCATCTTATTATCGTATACTGTTCATTAAGATATTGGTTTCCACACATAAGTACTAGTACTCCTTAACTATTATTACACTAACTGTGAACTAGTACGTTGTTCAATAATTATAATTATAGTTATTTCCTAACGTAGGCTGCACTCAAATTATTACATAATGCTACTACTTTACTACCAAGTAATTTTATATGCATTCGTTAGGTTACTGTCACATAAAACAAATTCACAATTACATAACATATCTAACACAAACTAAACAATAACAACATATCACAAATATAACTACACATGCTTAATAATAATAGAGACTAATGTTAAATACTAATTGCACAACGCTAATGGCTTCTATATTGCCCGTTCTTAGCTTAAACTGTCCTGCTGTTTGTTTACAACTCTCCTAACTTACACTGTCTAATCACACAGTTACAATATTTAACCTAATTTCAGTTGATCCACTAGCCCACTTCATGTTTTTACGGCAACTATGAACTACACACACACCAGGCCCCTCGAATATAACACGGTGTTCTGTCAAATACCGGCACTTTACAAGTTCACTCAGTTCCGGTGTTTATTAGAAAATGTTCCCGTTTTACAATAGTTTATTTCAGCCTGGCTGATCACATCCAGATGTCTCAAATTGTTAACTTGTGTGTCGTTTCTTGAATGTACACGCTGTAGCCAGCTATGACTGTCGCTTCTCTGTTGACCATATGTTCATCAACACAGTAGACCTGTCGACCGTCTGACCTCGCTTGTTGACACAGCAAGCCTGTCACAACTCTGTAGGCCTGATTCATATTTTCTCTTGCTGTGACCTGGTTTTAACAGTTCGTACGGGGAATTCCCATGTTTACATGTGTCCATTGCCTCATTAACATAATCAATACTTGCTGTTGACGCCTTGATTTGTCTTTATTCACACTTCTAATAATTTCACAGTTCAACTTAGTGACACCTTTGTAAGAAATCAAATTCTCTTGTTCTTTAAAGTCCTGCAACCATATCTTCAATCACATAGTACTAACTGTTTATATACTTTACATAGTCACATTTCCAATACTTGATAAGACATTTAATTATTACACTTGTTGACTACATCTTTTTGCCGAATCTGTTCAATTGTTCACATGCCTTTTATAATGCGTACAGTTCAACGCCTGTTTTGTCATTTTAAATTCATTATGATAGCAGGAGTTGGTGATTATGTTTCTCGTTTCATCATGTGTGATATCAACTTTTCCGTTAGCCAATTCTCTACTTGTAGAATGATACTTTGTGGCTTAAACTTTACGTTGGCACGTGTTACGTATGTCAAATCATCATCTGTGGCCTCAGGATTCATATGGACGATAAACCCCCAAGTGCCAGGGTCTGTGTCTGGGTCTATCTGAATGAGCTACTATCAATACTTGTGTAGCAACACTTGTCGTGTCCAACAGGGGATGATTCTTTCTTCTCTTCCTCTCCAGTCAGAACCCTGGTCATCTCGCAGCACATGAGTATATCATGGTTACTCAATCATACGTCATAAACCTCACCCACTCGAACTGCAGTTAACTTAAACAAGAGTGAACACAAAGACTGTTATAAGTTTCCTACGTATAATATACACAATCACATAATCGAAGATGCCATCACTTATTCGACAGTCACATCACATTACACTACATTACAGATTAAATGCGTGGCTCAATATAGAGCCATAACGCTGTCTACTTTTCACCATGTCCACACAGGACGATGGATCCACGCCGACTAACTTGTCCCGAGCTCACTTCCTGTCACCTGGGCAGTGAGCTCCAGCGTTTTTCACGTTGTGTGGAAAGCCCCTGCTTTCCCCGTTCCCGTGTTCAATTCTGAACACAGTCGCAACCTGTACTCTGTGACCCAGGCTATAACTGAACCATGCCATGACGTCGTCAGGCTCATGGCAGATATACCAACAGAGCTCAAATCTAACTATCAATACATCCGTGACAGGATTATGCAGCACTTTTTACTTGATGCCCCTGGGTATCAGAGTCAGTTCTCAAATTTAAAACCTAAACAAAATGAGACATTCATTGATTACGTCTCAAATGTTCAGATGGTACTAAACAGGTGGCTGAAAGCAGCTAACATAGGAAAAGACTTTGATAGATTAAAAAACTTAATTGCTATGGACAAGGTTATATCTACCATACCTTCTCCTTTTGCTAGATTTTTGCAGCAGTCAGACATTGAGAACATCGAGCAGTTTGAGAAAAAAGGCTCGAAATATTTTTCTGCAAACAGAGATATTTTTAAAACCTCAATTGACTCGGAAATAGTTTCTTGTGTGAAAGACCAACCAACAAATTATCAGAAGAATAGAAAACCATTTCATAAAGTCCACAAGAAAGAAAGTAAAGTATCAAAATGCATCTACTGTCAATTTTTTCATGACACTTCTTCAATGTGTGACAAATCGCCAGATTATCCGGCTCATCTTGAAAATGTTATCAAAAAGCAGCAAAGTAAAAGATCTGCATGCAGGCGTGCGATCAAATGTTTTTTTTGTTCCTGTTATGGCCATTATAGTAATAAGTGCCTTGGCCGGCAGCGTATGAAAGCCAGTAATGCCATTTTGATCGACACCTCTTTAGATAGTGGTAGTAAGAATAAATGTGCAGTTGAAAATGAAGGTGAGGTTGAGTGTGCCTTACCTTTCAGCCAAGCTGAAGATGTGTGTGGGGCAAACGATATGTTGAGCTTCGACAGCTGTGAACGATGTCACCAATTCCATACAGACTCAAAACTAGAATGTGGACATACAGTACTATGCTCATCTAAGAGTGTAAACGCAGCAGTAGCCTCCAGAGGCAATCTTGTGTTCCACAATGCGATGGTCAATAATGTAGCATGCCAGTGTTTGCTAGACAGCGGCAGTACCCTTATTGGTCTTCGGAAAGAACTGGTGAATCCGGGTGATTACACAGGTGATACTGTCAAATGCCGTACATTTTCGGGTAACATTGAAATTTACCCTTTGGCAAAAGCCCAGATTGACTCTCCTTTTCTCTCTGGTACCTTTACCTGTGCAATACTGAACAACCCTTGTACTGATTTAATTCTGGGGTGCTTACCCCAACTAAAACATTGTACGATTGATGAAATAGTTGCATGGGAAAAAGTAAAGGCAACTATTACAACAGCCAAAACAGACACTTCAAAACATCATAACATATTACAAGATGAGACACTACTGATGCTTTCTACAACCAGCACAGATGACACAAACAAACAGAAACTTTTACACCACCAGAAATCTACTCTTAATGTGTCTCCATACTTAAAATTGTTAAAGGTCAAAGCCAGAGTGACCAAAAATGCATCTTGTTTATTTAGACGTAAGAATGGCATTTCAACTACAGGTCATGCTACTGGTAACCATGAACAGGTGTTACCTGAACACCACCGGTTAACTATGCCAAAATATGCACATAAAACACCGGTGACTGGTCATCTTGCATACAACAACACCAGACCATGTTTTTTCAAGAAGATAAAACTATGTTTTCATAATGTATTTGCGTGTAATGTCTGTCAACAATTGGTACAAAAGTTTAAGGGTAGACATCCTACAACTGAAGTACAACCTTCTATACTGGCTCCCAAGCCATTTGATAGAGGAAGGGTCAGTTCTACCACAAACACACAAACAACGGTGCAAGAACCAGTGATCTTGAACTTGATCAAGACAGATTTAAGCTACTTCCATACCAGCGAAATGGCAACGACTATTCAAGGTGGTACATAACCATGGTACATGTTGACTATGAAATATCGATAAACATACACTTAGAGATATTCCATGTCAACATGCGTAAACTTTACTTTTCAAGACAACAGACAGAAGTAGACACAGACGAACATATTGCAACAACACCAAGTGATCAGACGACAGACATACATAGCGCAACTACACTAGTTAGTGAGACTGGCAAATCCGACGAGGGGCATACATGTAATGAACTTATAGAATACACATGAATAAATCAGAATACTGATGACTGGACAATACACCTACTGAAACTGAGACATGCCTTTGACAGAGTGCGACTTTTCGGTCTCACTGTCAAACCAAGCAAAGTCAAATTATGCCTAAAATAAATTCATTTTTGGGTCATGTCATTTCTCAAGTCCAACTGTAGACTGACCTGAAAAGTAGTACCAAAATTATGAATCTGACCATGTCTAACATAAGGAAACAGGTCAGAAACCTTTTGGGATTAGTAAATTACTCAGAAATTATAATTCTATATTCCAATGTTTTAAAAGCATTTGTAAAATGAAATGTGAAAGATGCATTATTAATTTCTGCATTGTCAAAATCGAAAAATTTTTCTGTAAATATTCCAATCCTCCGCTTGCCTAATCCGAGGCTCGTTTATTATTCTATGACAGATGCCAGCAGTCCTAGGCCAATTTTATGAGGGCATCTTCCATCCGATTGGTTATGTGAGCCGTAAGATCACACCTGCCGAGTCCAGATATTCGATAGCAGAACTGGAAGCCCTCAGCGTTATCTATTCAGTGAGGAAGCTCCATCGATTTCTGGCGGGTGTACACTTCATTGTCCAGACAGATAATTCTCCCATTACGGTCATCCAAACTGGGGTGCACAGAAACGACCGGATATACAGGTGGTCTCTGATACTTCAGAACTATACGTTTAGGATAGAACATATCAAGGGTAAAGACAACATTCTGGCTGATACCCTCAGTAGACCATCTGAGGTAATAATACCTGAAATCCCACATAATAATGTAGAGTGATAGTTAGTACATGAATACAGTACAATATGCTATGTAAAATAGGTTACATATACACCCATGGTGTTCTTAAGAGTGTACCAAGTACAACGAACTATCATGTGTCCGTAGACATTAACTTAAGAACTGTGCTACAGAACTTAGATACTACCGTGTGAATCAGGACAGCTCATTTCCAACTAAGCTCCAGGCCGGTGTATCATTTGTGTGAAATGTAGAAAACAGTGTCAGAACAGTGCTTAATTTCAGACACATAAAGACCAAAGCTACGACACCAGCGAATCTCTACACGTGCACTACCGATGGACATTATTATGACCGTAAAATGTATTTCAGATACCCAGGCAAATTATGTAGTTATATTGTGCCTAAACCAATATTCAAACAGGAAGGCAACTAATAACCTGAGAGAACTGAATACTGTGTATATAAACTTAATGTGATATGTAAAATAATAAATTTAAAAAAAAAAAAAATAGTTATAAATAATTAGAGGTAGAATTAGGTAATATAATAGTTCTCATTTATTTTAATAGGATAGTTAGTACATTAATTAAACCATTTACTTAGCTTAAGAATTAAGTTAAAATATTAGATTAGACGTAAAAAAATAGGTAATTACAAGCTAAAGTAAAATTTTAATAGAAATAGTAGCCTACCATTTAGAGTGTTACATTTCATTTAGCTTTAGTTTAGGTTAGTTTATTCCATATTAAGGAAAACCATACCATCGATCAAACATTACCAATAATTAATATTATCATGTTACATACATCATCTACATAATTTAGATTAAAAACATTAATCATATGATTCATTTTCAATCTAACAACAACAGATAGTATAGTATTAGAAAAGTTCCGCAACAAACTTCAGTGGACATTAAACATGACTGTGAGTATTTATTGCTGTCACGGATAAATATGGACATTAACTGCTTTGCACTGGAGAAGAATACCCATCCGGCAATGCCTAAATGACCACTATAATTAATTAATTTAATTATTAGTATCAACTGTTTTCATGTGTGTGTTTTTTTTTCTTCTATGACATATAAAGAGTGTTAGTGGGTAATGAGGTAAAACCAATGATGGTTAAGGTAAATAGTATTTTGACATCACCTCATTATTTTTAAATATGATAATTGTACATGGTGTCAGAAACATATATAGAGATGTTGGGTTTCTGCACCTAGACCAGTGTGATTTTATCTAGGTACAATGAGTCAAGTTAGCAGAACCAATTTGTGGTTGTTGTGTTGTTTGTAATAACCTTGTTTTTTTTCTGGGGTCACTGGGTACTATATTGTATTAATGCAAGAATTCCTATGCCTGTCTGAAAATGCATAGTGTTTATTACACATCTATATATGTAATTGCAGATCTTGAGTTAATACCTGAACTGTTTGTCCAAAAGTGTTGTGTACATCAAGTAAATGTGGTGTCCAACAAGTGGTTGTTTATATGTTGTGAGCAATCAATATCCTTCTAGCACCATAGATAATGTAAAGAGTGATGAAGTGGGAAGGGAAACCTACACACAGATGCCATTGTTTCAAGGATTGAACTCTTTTCTTCCTGGGATTTGTGGTAAATATCCCTGATCACCCTGCATTCTTACCAGTGACCAGAGAATCAATAATACCCCCTAGACATTTTAACGAATTATTCTCAGGAATTAAAATCCACATCCCACATGTGTGGGCATCGTCCGTGAATTTACAACTCATGGTAAACATCACAAATGGTGTATTATTGTGGGTAGAAGAAATTCAGGGAAAACCTCTCGCAGGTAAACCAAGTCACTTCAGAATGTTATAGTGTTAGTAACAGACCTAATCACTCATTAGTATGAGCTGAGTCAAGTGTTATATGAACCCATAATGGCTCAGATAAATATAGGTTTTTTTTTTGGTACAAAACTGTTCACAGGTAATATCTTGATTCTGGCAGATGGATCAGGTAGTTGGTTGTTGGATATGAGATTTTTTTTTAAACTCATATTTTATATCTTATTGATGGGAAACTCAGTAATGAACCTCCAGTAGTAAGGTCTCTGGGATGGTAAACTCACATAAGATAGGTAATTCAGTGAATGTTTAGAATTCATAGTCATTCCCATTTGATGTTTGAGGTATGGTTCTGCTACTCTGGTATTCTCTTTAAATGGTTTAAAAGTGGTGTACTCATGAACACACTACTATATTATGTATCCATAAGGTTTATGTTCCTACATATGAATCATGTGTTAATTAATTATTTTGTCATTGATTATCATTGTATTTTCATGCTTGATCTGCTTGTATAATTCATGTAATATTGAAAAGTTACCAAGGCAGCAGAGAGTGATAGACAATTTTATAGATAATTAGGACAGATAAGTTAAAAATCCAATAAATTTCTTTTAAGGGAAAAATTTAATCAACAAATGATGATTCAGTAGGAAAGTAAATAATACCTGAGAGATGAATTAAACCAGGGGAAAATAGCAGTAACTAAAGTAAATGAACTAAGGTTAAGGCCTAAACCACCACTTGCAAAAATGTAGACATAGTTAATGGAAGGGAAGGAATATTGTAAGAATTTGCAGTATTTAGGGGCACCCTAATTTAATCCTTTTTTTTCATAGGACATAACATGTTCTACAACACCGGTAGTAAAGTAAAGTAAATAACTGATGGATACTTAGGAAGAAAAGCCATACCGACACTTATTCTACTCCACCGGTGATATGAGTAGTAGTATTAACTAACTCAGATGGCCCATATGTTAATAAATAGGGTCAAAACCAAAATATTCACCTGGTGATGTAAGTGAAACTGATCAACTCACTTACTGATCCAACAGAATATAAGGTATTTCTTTAAATTATCCACCCCGATTCCATTATTAATGGTAGAGGAAACAGACCGTATAGGTATGTAAAAGGTATAATTAAAGAATTAACTTAAGAAATTGGAATTTCAAATAAACTTCAGGAGATACCGGAAAAAATCTGTGCCAATCTCTAGTAAGAGACTGAACATTTCAGATATTGGCTCCTTAACTTTGAAATTTACAGTTTAACCTCACTAAGTGAAATGTTCACAATGAGAAGTCCTCATCAAAAAGAGGAGTGAAACAACTTTGTAGTTAGCGATTAGCTTACGTAAAGTTATTTCAATAATTGCCTAACTAACATTAATATTCTCATAAGGGAAGAGTTAAAAAGGGCAATAAAGGGTACAATAGAGGCGCGTGACTCAATTGTATTTTCTTTACAACTAACCGAGTAACTAAATTCTAGATAATGCTCGAAGTCTACTAATAGGTAGATGAATCAGAAATCAATCGCAAGGCGAAACAGATTTCTACATCTCAGTTCTGACTAGGATTATATGCCAGCATTAAATATGTGAAAGCAGATCCAGACTAACAGAGATTAGCTTAAATAACTGATACGAATCAGTAAAAGCAACAATTAAATAAACAACTCTTGAAATAGATGCTGTTTATAAATAGGACGAACTCCTTGACGTGAAGACAGGGGAAACGCCTAAAACTTATACAGTGAACCCATGCTAGAAAAATGGAATATAGCTGTGTAAAAACCAAGCAAATTGGAGCAGATAATTGAAGAATTGCTTGATATTTACTAGAGTAGGAATTTCAATCAGGAATCCAGCTAGTAAATTATATAACAGTTCAAAGATAGACCTTAGTCAATCTAAATACATCCAGAGTTTCCACGTATTAAACGGATGAAAACAAAACTGGAGAGAAACATTAAGAGTACCTTACCTGTTATCTTGAGGACACAACTCAGGAGACGCCAGTATTAGAGGGATATACAGATGTAATAGTAATTTTACAAAAACTAGTAATCCACATCCATAACTGGAAAGTGAATCAGCAACTTGATTGTCTGGAAGACTATCAAAGGAATCACAAAAAGGGGCTTTTAACTTCTCACTGAACTGATTATATATGGTAGGAGACAATACGTCTGAACCTACATAACAATGTATGTTGCTAAGTTGAAAATAGTCTAAAACCTGGAGGGAAGCAGACGACGATCAATGTACGCCAAGCGACGCAAAATTGCTCGTAATTCAACACCAAAGCAACAAATACAGAGTGAAACTCAAACACATCAGTTAGAATTACTAATAAGGATTCTAGCGTAAAATAGATCTAGGTTAGAAGGAAAAGCAGAGAGTAAGCTAAGAATTACTTCATTTCTGATAGATTCATGTTCCCCGTAATATTCGGTTCAGAGCGGAAATCTAGAAAAGTTGGACCTTGTTTACATGTTAGACGAGATTCTCCGGGAAAACCCGCAAGAGAAAGGGACACCACTCTAATCAGTAGTTATTAAAACTGATCGGAAAATCCAATAACTCGACTAATAACCCAAACACATGATGTGTTGGATGAAAATGTATTCAACATTGACCATCTTTAGCTTCCTTTACATATCAGATCTATAGTTAAAACAAACGTCTAACTTACAGGGAGACGGGCGAGTTTAATATGCTATCAGTAGACGCAGAATTAACCGTCGGTTTTAACATAATCTCAAGATTGATAATCTAATGAGAGAGAAATCAAGCTTAATGATGATATCTCAATTGCTTCAAAAAGTCGGTTTGATGCAGACAAACCAGTACTGGAAAGTAACAAATTATCAGATAAACACTCATATTTCAAACAATAGCTGACAACAGTGGAGAGGGTGCTACACTCTTTCACTAAAAGAGAAATAATCCATTAGGGTTATGCCAGTTGTCGTGACTAGAAGAAAATGGGCGTGGCTCTGGTAGATTTTAATATAGGAAAGAAAGGTAGTAGTAAAGTAATAAGGGATGGATACTAGGGGAGTCAATGTAAAGACGGAAATTGTAGAGTACTACTCGACCATTTAATTTCTGAAAGAAATAAATGTCTTAAATTGGGGAGGCGTGTGGTATAATAAAACGTCCTTACCCTTTCCTATTTATGGACTCTCTTAAAAATAAACAAACCCTTACAATTACTGTTTAAGTAACTTACTTAATGCAGGAGAAAATAAAACAGCTATAGACTGACCGTGGCACAGCTAAATTTATTTTGGCTTGTTTTCTCTCCCGTATCTGGCCAATCCTGGCGAGGGGGAAAACAAAGACTGAAGCGGCCATTTCTAGTCAAGAGAACACACAAGAAAGTCGACCTTTCCCTTCGGGGAGAAGGTAGTTTGCCTTAAAAACATGATTCTATTCAAGCTATTGGTATGTTATCTACATTATTAAGATATATTTATGTATTACATAGACCAGTATGTTTAATTAAGAATTAGTTACAATTCTCTTAAACCAGGCTGGATGATGTTTACCAAAGAAACACATGTGGGCGCCACGCTGTAAATTTTCCTAGGTCTTACCATTTCAAATTCGTATGTTAATATCTTTTATAGGCATTATGAACTTATATCTAACTAAATAGTGTTTATAACCTATGAATAGTATGTGTACTGTAGTACACAGAGTATCAACTCTCATGTCAGAAACTCTTTTCAATTTAGGAAAGACTCCTGATTCATACTTCAGAGAAGAAAACTCGTTTCTGCCAATTTCATAGTCCTATGAAAAATAACTTCTATGCAATGGAACTATATATCCCTATCGATGCTTAGAAATCTGCAAATAATTTATGTACTGTAGAGATTGGACTTTAAAGAAACATTTTCTCAATGGAGGAGCAGACTCTTGATTTCATACTGCACAAGTAGAGAACTGGTGTCTGCCACTTTCAAATATCCTATGTAGTGTAAATGCACTGGTAAGGATGTCTCTGAACTTGTTTTATCCATGCGGGGACATACAAATGATTACGCATATTCCTGACTCTTACTTAGTCAGGGGATAAAATATTTTGCCACATTATAATCTGTAACTTGGAAATATAGTGCTAAATTTTAGTACCATTCTTTTGTTAACAGATTAGTAACCACTCCATATGAGGGTGAACATATAATCATTTCATAAAATAGTGTTAGGGACAGGCCATGTTTGAATATAAATTCATGAACAATTAAACGCGTGATGTAAATGCATGTTCGGATATGATTCACTCCGCATCACCTCACTGTAGTAGGAACAGAAGCGAAGATTGATGTGAATAAATTGCTTGAATAATAGCAGTCCTTGACAAAATATATCACAGCGACTACTATCCTCATCTGCTGTACGCAGTGGGGGAAAACAATGTATGTTTTAAGTTATGGATTAACCCCTGAGAAAACCCAAAAACAAAGGCTCCCTGCCTCAGCATTATGATTAATTATTATGTATGAGTATCATGTACTTAATATCAGAGAAATGTACATGTATGTCTTTTTCTGGTATGAGAATTTTCTTTGTTCTGATTGTTACTTTTTACTGTGGGAATATACATTTTAATGTTGCACCGTGGGATTAGAGGATGTTGATGTAAGAATACATATGTATGTCAGTACTTAAGAAGCCAATGGTGAATAGTCTTGACCTAGTGATGATTATAGTTGTCAAAGACTCGACCGCATCCCCTTCGCCAGGAAGAGCAGTCAATCTTGAAGAGACCAGGAGGGGATACGGTGCCCGAGGGAAGGGCATGGGAGATGAGGTAATAAGAGTTGGGTGACCATTCCCTCATGAGACACGCAGGCGGTGTTCAGAGAGTTAGCACTCTAATCACGATAACATCACGCCTCGTGGTAGCCACAGAGAAGTTGAGTATACACTCAACGTACCACGTCTGCCATCAGCGTGCCATGTGAGGCAACACGCACCAAGGTGAAGGTCAATCCCCGTGGTATGTGACGAAGGAATGAAAGATTGGCAGACGGCCGGACGGACTTGTAGTGTTCACCTCGTTAGAGTAGCGATAGGGGTATTTGTGTTTATTTGTGTAGAAAGTTAGCATAGGGGTAGCAGCTCGTGATAGATAATACTGTGGCTGTATGTTGTGTGTTTCAATAGCGACTGTTCACTGCTTGTAGCGAGCCAACGGCAATAAATGTACCATTTAATTTCCTCGCACACGACTTGCAAGTTTTCTTGTATGGTGTGCCAGAAGTACCCGATGATGCCTGTCAGTTGAGTTGTTGACAGGCAAGGGTAATTGTGGTGTCAGAAGTGAAGCTTGAACGTAAGTTCAAGCTAATCCACTCATCCACGGGCTCTGGACTAGGGTTTAATTTTTGTAGTGACGGTAATTTGTGCAAACGAGTGCAATTTGCGGGCTAGAAATATGCCTATCGTGACGAAATATAGTGTTTAATTGTGTTTATTTAGTGAAATCATGTATTCTGCAAAGCTTTAAGTATTAATATTCTTGCTTTCTTATATTTATTTATGTATTTACCAATTTATTATTGAATAAGCACCAAACATGATTCAGGGCGGAGTGATACACCGCCAGCCGACAATATCGATTTTTTGGAAACTAAAAATAGCACTGTGCTGTAAATAGCGCTGTGACGTAGAGTGATTGACAAACAGTTGGTCTGCGTCATTAGCATAGAGCAATCGAGTGTGTACAAGATCGCTTAACGGCTGCCCGCTTGAATCTGTGCGTTATATCGTTTATTATTTATTTATTTGAATTACTAAAGGAATATATTTATTTATTTAAACATTATTATGTTATTTTTATTCATTTAAAAGCAGGTATTCATATTTTTGGTTCTACTTTCTCTTTGTTTACCGTCACGAAGGAACTATTTTTTGCCAAGCAGATGACTTGGCTGCACAACGCTTACAGAAATTAACTAGGTTAGTAACGAAAGGCAATTACTGTTAGAACAAAGACAGGACATTGACATTAAATTTAATTAATACATATTCTAGTTGTTCGTGAGTCTGTCATTGTCTAAGTCATTGTCCTTAGTTGTCGAGTGAATCATATCGTGCAGTAGGCGTGTTTACTACTGCCCTGCATATCAGAGGGCGAGCAACAGCTGAGTACTTACGCCGGTGTGCCAAATATAGTGTCCTACTTACGAAACGTGTCTCCACCAAAAGGTACCAAACAAGGTGACCAGTGTCAACGGAGCTTACGTTCCCTGATTCTCGGGAACATTAAGTTGAGTATACCTATATTTTTGGCATGCATTGTGATTAATAGTGCATCTCTTTTTCAGCTTGTGAAACACTATCATATTTTTTGTGCTCTGATATTCCAACATAGAATTTTGTGCAACACATAAACTGGAAATAAAATTACTATTCCTTAACGAGGAACAAATAGATAACATTGTAGATAAATAGGGAAATAAACAAAGCAGTGTAGGTCAACGCAAGCTAATTAGTCAACATCATGGCTACGTTAGCGGATTTTGTAAAAGCAGGCAAAGAAATGCAATACACAGGTAAAGAGCTAGAAGAATATGCTGATAAGAAGTTTAAAGAAGCAAGAGATGCTGAGAGAGACGAACGCGCACGAGAAAGAGAACAAGAAAGACAGCATCAAAAAGATATGGCACAACTAGCTGAGATAACAAAACAAAAACAGCTAGAAGATGACAAACAGATTAAGCAAAAAGAATTAGAAATTAAACAACAACAGTTAGAACATGATAAGACAATTAAACAACAACAGTTAGAACATGATAAGGAGATGAAACAAAAGCAATTAGATCAGGAGAAAGAACTAAAACAAAAGCAATTAGATCAGGAAAGGGAACTAAAGCAGAAAGAGATAGATGAAATGGCAAGAGTTAAAGAAAAGCAAATCAGGTAGAATCAGAGACACAAGTGAAGATGAAAGGTATGGATGTAGACTCACACGCAGAGATCTCTGCCACTAAATTAAGAAGTCAACAAGAAGAAAATAAGTTCAACAAATACAAAAATATTATCAAACCATACTGTAAAGATGATTCCATATCAGCCTGGACAGAGAATGTAGAGTATCAATTTAAATATCACCAAGTTCCTTTAGATATGTGGGCTCCTATCTACATGAAGAATCTAAGTGGTGAGCCCCTTAAAGTAATAGAATCTATCCCTATTGAGCTTAGATCTAGCTATCAATACATCCATGATAGGATTATGCAGCACTTTTTACTTGATGCCCCTGGGTATCAGGTTCAGTTCTCAAATTTAAAACCTAAACCTAGTGAAACCTTTATAGATTATGTTTCAAATGTGCACAGTGTACTAAACAGGTGGCTTAAAGCAGCTAACATAGGTAAAGACTTTGATAGATTAAAAAACCTAATAGCTATGGACAAGGTTATATCTACTATACCTTCTCCTTTTGCTAAGTTTTTGCAGCAGTCAGACATTGAGAACATCGAGCAGTTCGAAAAAAAAGGCTCAGCATATTTTTCTTCTAACAGAGAGATTTTTAAGACCTCAAGTGACTCTGAAATAGTCTCCTTTGTGAAAGACCAACCCAAAAGCTATCAGTGCAACAGAAAACCTTTTCAGAAATATGACAAGATAGACAGAAAAGTGTCAAAATGTATTTATTGTCAACAGATGCATGACACTTACTCTATGTGCGACAAATCGCCGAACTATCCGGCGCATCTTGAATAAAAGATCGGCATACAGGCGGGCAATCAAATGTTTTTTTTTGTTCCTGCTATGGCCATTATTCTAATAAGTGCCTTGGCCGCCAACGTGTGAAAGCTAACAATGCTATTTTGATTGACACCTCGTCAGATAGTGGTAGTGAGTATGAGTGTGAGGGTGAAAATAAAACTGAGGTTGACTTGCCTTTCAACCAAGCTGAGGATGTGTGTGGTGCAAACGATATGTTAAGCTTTGACAGCTGTGAACGATGTCACCAGTTCCATGCAGACGGAAAGCTAAAGTGTGGACATACAGTACCATGCTCATCCGAGAGTGTAAATGCAGCACTAGCCTCCAGAGGCAATTTGGTGTTCCACAATGCAATGGTCAATAATGTACCATGCCAATGTTTGCTGGATAGTGGCAGCACCCTTATTGGTCTTCGAAAAGAACTAGTGAGTCCGGGTGATTACACAGGTGACACTGTGAAATGCCGAACCTTTTCGGGTAACGTTGAGATCTACCCTTTGGCAAAAACCCACATTAATACTCCTTTTCTTTCGGGTACCTTTACTTGTGCAATACTTGACAACCCTTGTACTGATTTAATTTTGGGGTGCTTACCCCAACTGAAACAATGTACTAGTGATGAAATAGTTGCATGGGATAAATTAAATGCAGCTAAGGCAACAACCAGAGTTGACACTTCAAAACATCATGACCCATTACAAGATGAGACACTACTGATGCTTTTTCCAACCAGCATGTCTCCATATTTAAATTTAATGAAACAAAGAGCCAAAATCACCAAACATACATCAGTGTTCTCTAGACTGAAGAGTGGCATTTCAACCAGATGTTATACTACAGGTAACCATGAACAGGTGTTACCTGAACAAAACCGTGTAACTGTGCTAAAGAATGCACATAAAACACCGTGTGCTGGTCATCTTGCATACAACAATAACAGGCCAGGTTTTTTCAATAATATAAAATTATTTTGTCATAATGTATTTGCTTGTAATGTCTGTCAACAATTAGTACGAAAGTTTAAGGGTGGACATCCTACAGCTGAAGTACAACCCTCTACACTGGCACCCAAGCCATTTGATAGAGGAAGGGTCAGTTCTACCACAAGCACACAAACAAAGGTGCGAAAACAAGTGATCTTGAACTTGATCAAGACAGATTTAGGCTACTTCCATACAAACGAAATGGCAAGGACCATTCAAGGTGGTACATAATCATGGTACATGTTGACGATGAAATATCGATAAACAGACACTTAGAGATATTCCATGTCAACATGCGAAAACCTCACTTTTCAAGACAAGAGACAGAAGTAATGACAGACAAACAGAGTGCACCAACACCTAGTGATCAGACGACAGACATACAGAGCGCAACGACACTTGTTAGCAAGACTGGCAAATCCGACGAGGGGCATACATTTAGTGAACTTACAGAATACACATGAATATATCAGAATACGAATGACTGGACAACACACTGACTGAAACGAAGACATGTCTGTGACAGAGTGCGACTCTTCGGTCTCACTGTCAAACCGAGCAAAGTCGAATTAGGCCTAAAAGAAATTCATTTTTGGATCATGTCATTTCTCAAGGTCAACTAAAGACTGACCTGAAAATTAGTACCAAAATTATGAATCTGACCATGTCTAACAGAAAGAAACAGGTCAGAAGCCTTTTGGGATTAGTAAATTACTCAGAAATTATAATTCTATATTCCAATGTGTTAAAAGCATTTGTAAAATGAAATGTCAAAGATGCATTATTAATTTCTGCATTGTCAAAAATGAAAATCCTTTGTTTATAATATTCCAATCCTCCACTCGCCTAATCCTAGGCTCGTTTATTATTCTAGGACAGATGCCAGCAGTGCTAGGCCAATTTTTTGAGAGCATCTTCCACCCGATTTGCTACGTAAGCCGTAAGATCACACCTGCTGAGTCCAGAGATTCCATATCACAGTTGCAACCCTAAGCGTCATCTATGCGGTGAGAAAACTCCATCGAGTTCTGACGGATGTTCACTGCATGGTCCAGACCGACAACTCCCCGATCACGGTCATACAGAGTGGTGTGCATCAAAATGACCGGATATACAGGTGGTCACTAATTTTACCATCTGGGGTAGAAATACCTGAAATCCCACATATAAATGTAGAGTGATAGTTAGTACATGAATACATTATATTATTCTATGTAAAATAGGGTACATATACATCGACAGTATATGCTTAATCATGTACCAAGAACAGTGAACTATCATGTGTCCGTAGACATTAAGGCAAGAACTGTGCTGCAGAACGTAAATATCACCGTGTGAACAAGGACAGATCGTTTCCAACTAAGCTCCATTCCGGTGTATCATTGGTGTGAAACGCAGAAAACAGTGTCAGAACAGTGCGTAATTACAGACACGAAAAGGCGGAGCTACGACACCAGCGAACTCTACACGTGCACTACCGATAGAACATTATGATGACTGTGCAAAGTATTTCAGATACCCAGGCAAAGTGTGTAGATATATTATGCCTATACAAGCAATGTACAAACATGAAGGCAACTACTAACCTGTAGAAACTGAATAACATGTATATAAACTTAATGTGATATGTAATATAATATTTTAAGATAATGACAAAGTAGATGTAGGTTAGGGAAATATAATAGTTCTCATTTATTTTAATAGAATAGTTATTACAATAATTGTAACTTAAAATATTAGTTTAGATATGACAATAGTTAATTACAAGCTAAAATAAAATTATGATAAGAATAGTACCATTTAGATTATTACATTTCATTTACCTTCAGTTTAGTTTAGTTTATCTTCATGAAACCATACCATCTATTAAACATTACCATTTATTAGTATCATCATTTTAAATCAGAATAGATTAAAAAGAGTAGATAAGTGAACATACATCATGTACACCATTTAGATTAAGAACATCACTCATATAATTCCATTGCACATGTAAAAACATTATTTAGCATAGTATTTAGAAAATTACATAATTTGTGTACACATCATCCATGTAATTAAGGTACATAACTCACATCACATCCATTACATTTAAATACTTAAATTACTTCCCTTAGATTTCATAAACATAAGGATTAATATAAACATATCATATAATTAACATGACAAAATTTAGTTAACACATTATATATTTATTTATAGAAGTAGTATTAGTATGTTAGAATGTAGAGTGCTATGTTAGTGTAATATAGTGGATGATGAGACTAAGGGGACAAACCATCAACCCTGTCTCATCCATGTAAATATATTGTAAATACATGACTCGTGCAACAACTTTCGCACCGTCATGAGGCTCAACCATCTCAAACTGAGCCAAATCTGTACAGTGTCACTCCAAGGTTTTTAAAATAATCATAAGGATTAGTGTGGAAGGATAATAGATGTGTGACAGAATTAAGGGTGAAAGCAGTGTGACAGAAGTGTGAAAGTGAGAGCGAATGGAAAATAGACGGAAGAGAGTGAGATTGGTCAGCGAATTCTTCTGCTGCCGGGTTCGAATTTTAATATTTGTCTGTGTTAGTGTTGGTTTTCGTTAGTGAAAATGTCGAAGTGTGAATGTATGTCGGTAATAGTTTAGAATTTAGATTACAGTATTTTGAGTTTCATAACAAGGGAATGTAGTCACGAATTAGTGTTATGCACCTGTTTGTGGGCGCATTTAACCAAATTATGACACTTAAAAAACTAACATACATACACATAGGACTTAGAAACATAGGTTAGAAGTTAGATTAGTAAGTTAATTACAGCCAAACACGCAAACAACCAGAAAAACAAACATATAAATTACATACACTTTTTATACATCAAAGGGAGATAACTTCAGGTCAGGGGACATAATAGACAACGAAGAACTATCTTAACAGTGAAATAGAACTTTACACGCGGAAGCGATGTAGGTAAAGCCTGTCGCACACACTCTTGTATAATGGTTGTTAAATATTATATGGGGGACATGAAGCAATTCATGTGTTGACCCTAAGAAAGTCAACTTTGTATGGGTAGTAAGTTAATTTACTATGTGAGGGCAGGTCTTATAAGACAACGGTCCGGTTCAGACATACCTCTAATAAATATAATATAGCATGTAAGAAGAGAGCTCACACCAACCAGACAAGTTTGTGGCGATTGCCAGTAGCCACGTGAAGTTTTGCGACATTGTGACAATAGTCAGTAGAAGTCTATTACATTGCCCAAAACCAGGTTACCTAGAGTCTTTGACAAAAATTAGAGACACTAATTTTTTATAAACCTCTTGCGTCACAACCAATGAGTGAAAGTTGATGACGCAACACAGGAGGGGTGGGTGTGTGTCAAAGACTCGACCGCATCCCCTTCGCCAGGAAGAGCAGTCAATCTTGAAGAGACCAGGAGGGGATACGGTGCCCGAGGGAAGGGCATGGGAGATGAGGTAATAAGAGTTGGGTGACCAACGATAACATCACGCCTAATCACGATAACATCACGCCTCGTGGTAGCCACAGAGAAGTTGAGTATACACTCAACGTACCACGTCTGCCATCAGCGTGCCATGTGAGGCAACACGCACCAAGGTGAAGGTCAATCCCCGTGGTATGTGACGAAGGAATGAAAGATTGGCAGACGGCCGGACGGACTTGTAGTGTTCACCTCGTTAGAGTAGCGATAGGGGTATTTGTGTTTATTTGTGTAGAAAGTTAGCATAGGGGTAGCAGCTCGTGATAGATAATACTGTGGCTGTATGTTGTGTGTTTCAATAGCGACTGTTCACTGCTTGTAGCGAGCCAACGGCAATAAATGTACCATTTAATTTCCTCGCACACGACTTGCAAGTTTTCTTGTATGGTGTGCCAGAAGTACCCGATGATGCCTGTCAGTTGAGTTGTTGACAATAGTGCCGAAATGAAGACGCGGCATTAGAAACCACAGGGATTCTGTATAGGCTATTCTCTTCAAGTAATGAGAGAGACAATATCAACATGTTGGATGGACAGAATGACTTCACCCATCCAATAGTCCCAGTAACAACAGAACAAAATATAAGTGAGAAAATACCTTACTCACTATGAAGAGTCAGAATGGCTCTACTCAGCAATGAGGGACAGTGGAACATGGACACCCACTCCTTTCCCCTTCTCCCCGTGGTGTTTTGTATTTGTGTTTGTAATTGTGTTGTAAACCTTTTACCATAACACAGTAGGTTAATGCAAGTGTTGTATTCTTGTCATCCCTTTTCTATAGAAGAGAAGCAGGTGGTGGTTGAATTTGGTGGGACTATATCACTAACACTGGATCCTGGGTCAACAGCCATAAAGTGAATGTCCAAACCATAGTCTGGATCTAGCAATACCTCAATGTTTACTGCGGCGCTCAATAGCTCCATAGCGAGCAACAGAAAAGTTGAAGATAACTGATTGGGTGAGTGATTAAGTCCTATTTTCGTAGGAAGATCCAGGATGGACTTCAAGATCTAATAATCTACAAAGATGAAGATCAACAAAGTAACTGACAACAGTGACTCGTCAGTTATACGTTTGAGAAGTATCATCTATGGCCTCATCATTCAACAAAATCAGTGAAACTATGGGACAATCCTTCTACAAGTTATTAAAACTAACAACAGTGAGTAATCTTCAACTGTTGGTTGGATTACCAAGTTAATATCCACAATGGATAAGTCTTCGAAAGAACATCTCACAGCTGCAAAAGTCAAACATAAGGTTCCAGCCATGCAACACCAAGTTCTAGCTATGAACACCAACTAAAACAAATGGGAAGAAGACATTGAACCAATACAACCAAGGTGCCAACTGAAAACCACACCTACACCAGATTAACTCAAGGTTCCCAAACCTGAACACATAAAAAAAAGACCATATGAAAGCAGCTAGCGGAGTAAATGCCTCTACGCCTGCAACCACAGGAATCACCTGATGGCTTGCAACCCTGGATATGTGGTGGAGTCAATATTCTTCAGTTCCATGCCTGCAGCAGAATCCTGGAATTAATTCCAGATGAACCAAATGAATAACAAGCAGAATTGTATGTCTACACTGAAAGTAAATAATGAATCAGAACTCTGTGCTGGTCCCATGTCAGCCTAAACGCCAATAACGGTGGAATAGGTTATAGACTGATGACTAGGTGGGTGAAAAATCTGTGGGAACAAAATTGAGATTCGGATATTATAAGCCGAGACGCTGAAAGGTAGGCATCCTTTTCATCAGATATGGTGATATAGGGAAGAACCTTAGTCCAAGACCAAAGATGCATCTCCTGAAGGTATGACCAACCCAGGCCTCAATTTCACACTGACACCGAGCCGTTCGCAAAGAAGATTCTATGAATTCAGCTCCACGGAGGAGATATGTGGTGAATTTATTTCATAATAAGGATTATAAGTTGTTCCGCAACAAACTTCAGTGGACATTAAACATGACTGTGAGTATTTATTGCTGTCACGGATAAATATGGACATTAACTGCTTTGCACTGGAGAAGAATACCCATCCGCAATGCCTAAATGAACACTATAATTAATTAATTTAATTATTAGTATCAACTGTTTTCATGTGTGTGTTTTTTTTTCTTCTATGACATATAAAGAGAGTTAGTGGGTAATGAGGTAAAACCAATGATGGTTAAGGTAAATAGTATTTTGACATCAACTCATTATTTTTAAATATGATAATTGTACATGGTGTCAGAAACAAATATAGAGATGTTGGGTTTCTGCACCTAGACCAGTGTGATTTTATCTAGGTACAATGAGTCAAGTTAGCAGAACCAATTTGTGGTTGTTGTGTTGTTTGTAATAACCTTGTTTTTTTTTCTGGGGTCACTGGGTACTATATTGTATTAATGCAAGAATTCCCATGCCTGTCTGAAAATGCATAGTGTTTATTACACATCTATATATGTAATTGCAGATCTTGAGTTAATACCTGAACTGTTTGTCCAAAAGTGTTGTGTACATCAAGTAAATGTGGTGTCCAACAAGTGGTTGTTTATATGTTGTGAGCAATCAATATCCTTCTAGCACCATAGATAATGTAAAGGGTGATGAAGTGGGAAGGGAAACCTACACACAGATGCCATTGTTTCAAGGATTGAACTCTTTTCTTCCTGGGATTTGTGGTAAATATCCCTGATCACCCTGCATTCTTACCAGTGACCAGAGAATCAATAATACCCCCTAGACATTTTAACGAATTATTCTCAGGAATTAAAATCCACATCCCACACTGAACAGGGACGAACAATGTTTACAATGGTTTGCTTTGTGTGTGCACATCATTGCTAATATTGCACGTGCATACATCCATAGAACCATTATCTCCGGTACTGTTCAACGCCTACACAGTGAGAATCACTAGTGAGCAGATCACTGGACCTGGTAGGACATTGTCATATGCCGATGATGTTTTAGTGTATCGTCAGGGTAAGGATAGAGAGCAGGTTTCTGTGGAACTACAAACCGAACTCAATCGCATAAGTACTTGGTGTGATGAAGCTGGGGCAATGGTCAACCCAACAAAGGCAACAGTGACTTGGTTCTCGTTGAATAATCATATTGTCAAAACTCCAACACCAACTGTAAAGCTGTGTTCAGAGACGGTGGAAAGAACGCAGGCAATGAATTACCTGGGATACAGTTTGATCGAATCCTTGCTTATAATGAGCACATAGATCAGGTGATAACAAAGGCCAAGCGGGGTTTGGCTCGATGCGGGTGATGGCGGCAGCAAATTGTGAGCAGCGCCATCTATGTCTTCTGTACGAGGTGCCGGTCATGTCTGTTTTTGAGTATGCAATGGCAATCCTGACTCTCAGCCGTAAGCAGATAGAAAGGGTGGAAAGGATACAGAATGAAGCTATGCGCATTATTCTTGGATGTACAAGAGATACAGCATGCAGGGCGATGCACTACCTTCTTGATTTTCCAACCATTGAAGACAGAATACAAGTTTGCAGAGCACGCGCCTACCTTAGAGTTAACGCAAACACACAACATCCACTGCATAGTGAAATTATGAAGGTGAAGGGCAGCAAGTTAAAGAGGACGGTCGTGGATGGGTCAAGCCGAAGACATTCTTCAACAGGTGTGTTCACTTGAGGACTTAGAACCTGGCGAGGAGTGGTTACAAATGCCAACAGATTTCTGCACATCATTTTCAGTTTGCATCCAACTAGATAGAAAATGCAGACAAGAACATTCGGCTGCTGTGGGGGCTGAAGTACAAGCGTCGATTTTCGAGAATTCGCTAGACGGTGATGCTGTCATCTACACAGATGGGTCGGTCTTCCGACATGCGAGAAGCTCATGGGCCTTTACGGCTCGGGCCGGAGGGAGAATTGTGAAGGAGGACTCTGGTGCTTTCACTGAAACCACAAGTAGCCTGACTATGGAAGTCATGGCAGTAAGTAAAGCAATAACATGGCTCGAGACACAGACATTTACTAGGGCATGTTTCCTTAGCGACTCAATGAACATGATCAAGAGGATAGAGATGGGGTGGATCCGAAGAGAGTGGTTGCTGTCTCTGGAGCGGTCTAGGCTGGCAAAGATTAGTTTCATATTCGTGCCATGGTACGCGGCAGTACAAGGAAATGAGCGGGCTGACAAGCTCGCAGGTGAGGCTACGGTGGAGGGCGGACGTGCCATGGATCAGGCTGACATTCTGAATGCTCTACGATAAGTAAGTCTTTTGCGTGAACCAAGTGATGACTGTGAATCTACAACCATGGCCAGACTGCGAGAACAGCAAATTAAAAGAGAGATGGCCAAACAAGAACACTACGTAGGAAGCCAAAGAAGATTGATAAACCAACACAGAACTGGTGTCGTTAGCCGCTACACGCTGCGGTATTTGCTGAGGAGGGGATCCGAGCACTTATGGACTGAATGGTTCGATGTGCAATGAGGATGATCTGTCGACTAACTAACTAACTAACTAGGGAGAACGGAATAGGGGAGACCTAAAGACACAGGGAGAAAGCAATAGTGGTAGACCTAAAGAGACATGGAGAATGAAATAGTGGGAGACCTAAAGACACAGGCAGAATGAAATAGTGGGAGACCTAAAGACACAGAGATAACGGAATAGTGGGAGACCTAAAGATACGGGGAGAATGAAATAATGGGAGACCTAAAGACACAGGGAGAACGGAATGGTGGGAGACCGAAAGATACGGGGAGAATGAAATAGTGGGAGACCTACAATTACGGGGAGAACGGAATAGGGTGGGGGGGGGATCTAAAGACACGTGGAGAACGGAGTAGTGGGAGACCTAAAGACACGGGGAGAACGGAATAGTGGGAGACCTAAAGACACAGGGAGAACGGAATAGTGGGAGACCTAAAGACACGGGGAGAACGGAGTAGTGGGAGACCTAAAGACACGGGGAGAACAGAATAGTTGGAGAACTAAAGACACAGGGAGAACGGAATAGTGGGAGTCCTAAAGACACAGGAAGAATTTAATAGTGGGAGACCTAAAGACACGGGGAGAACGGAATAGTGGGAGACCTAAAGACACGGGAAGAACGGAGTCGTGGGAGACCTAAAGACACGGGGAGAACAGAATAGTTGGAGAACTTAGGACACAGGGAGAACGGAATAGTGGGAGACCTAAAGACACAGGGAGAATTGAATAGTGGGAGACCTAAAGACACAGAGAGAATTGAATAGTGGGAGACCTAAAGACAAGGGGAGAACGGAGTAATGGGAGATCTAAAGACACAGGGAGAACAGAATAGTTGGAGAACTAAAGACACAGGGAGAACGGAATAGTGGGAGACCTAAAGACACAGAGAGAATTGAATAGTGGGAGACCTAAAGACACAGGGAGAATTGAATAGTGGGAGACCTAAAGACAAGGGGAGAACGGAGTAATGGGAGACCTAAAGACACAGGGAGAACAGAATAGTTGGAGAACTAACGACACAGGGAGAACGGAATAGTGGGAGACCTAAAGACACAGAGAGAATTGAATAGTGGGAGACCTAACGACACAGGGAGAATTGAATAGTGGGAGACCTTAAGAAACGGGGAGAACGGAATAGGGGAAACCTAAAGGCACAGGGAGAACGGAATAGTAGAGGACCAAAAGACACGGGGAGAACGAAATAGTGGGGGACCCAACGGTACAGTGAGAAGAAGATACAGCTGCGTGAGATAGCAAAAGGAAGGACGGCTTGGTGTCAGTGTGTTGAAGTCTTATGTCCCAATTAGGAGAGAGTGGTTGGGGGGGGGGGGGGGAGAGAGAGAGAGAGAGAGAGAATAAGGGACAGAAGAAGACAAACAGTTTCTGGCCACAGATCCACAAGGAATATTAATAATAACTGACATCATCAGTAACTATAGCAACAATTATCAACGAAATTGTCAACCGTAACATATCAACGGTTTATCCTGCTCACGTGACAGACAATGTCTTTTTATTAAAGGTGCGATAGTTTCAACAAATGGGATTGGATGGCTTATCTGTTTCAAGTTTAATCTGAACACGGGGAAACATACACGTGTTTCTCGAGTCTCTATTTGTTGTCAATTTTGTTTTCTTTGATTTAAGCTTGAATAATATCTTTGAATTATGATTATCCAGTTATGGTGAAAGGAATGGAGAATCTTTGAAATTGATTAAAAGATCTCTATTAGATACGCTATTAGACACATTGTCCTATTCAGCATACCATGATTTATGATCTGTTAATAGTTTCAGCCGTGTAGCGATCTTTCAAGGCACATCGGCATCTGCTAAAGGGCATATCGACGCCCTAGTTGCAGCTAAAAAAAAGTGTTGATAGCTCAAAACACTCTAGATCTGTAATAACGGTTGGACATTGTGGCGAAGTGCATGATAAAGAATTACCTTGAAGATCAAAGAAAGACAACCAACCGCTTAAGGCGATCTCGGATGTGGCAAATTTATGTTGTGAATCAATCAAGCAATCAATCATGTGCCATGCCGGAAAGCGTGGGCGGTCATGACTCGCCATTTCACTCGATCACCAGAGTCGTGGATCAGCTCAGTGTTCCTGTCTCGTCCATGCCATTTGGCCAAGCCATCCAGGTATTTTCCTCCTGGTATTGTGAATAGTAATATTATATTGTACGCTGTTAAGTGTATTACTATATGCTTAAACTCTTATAAGAGGAGTTTCTGATAAGAAAAACTATTTCTTGGGTCCCAAGTGAGTTCGTGTTATCACGTCTGCACTATTGCAGTAAAAGATCATGCCAAGATGTGATATTACAACAACAACAAAAATTGCTGAACAAAGTGAATAAGTACATGGTGTTTGTAAAGTCTCAATACACTTTGTATGTAGAAAATCATTTGAAAAAATAAATTTCTTCCGTTGTGTTTCGAGTTCAAAGAAATACTCAGCAGACGACAGCCATTCGCTGCAGATCGCTTATAGCACATTTTTTATGACACATACTTCATTTTTCACATATGTTCTACATACAAAGTGTAGTGTTGCATAGCAGCCTGGTGATCGTGTGTTCCAATCCCCTCTAGGAGGTCGTATATTGTGTGTTTTTAATGACTAGGGTTTTGAAAATATTGTCGTTCCAAGGTTGCCACTCACCCTCTGTGGAGTTCATGCACCTAAAAGATAAATACAAAACTTGGAACGGCAATATTTTCGAAAACCCCACAGTCATTAATAATACACCCTATATATTCCACCTTGACCCGGGCTTTCTGGTGGCCGCAAACTGAAAATTTCACCAGGACATATCTTGGTTTATTAAAGGTAGCAGGCGTGACGTTGCGCACATCACCCACCCAGTGCCCAAATCACCCATCCAGTGCCCACATCGCCCACCCAGTGCCCACATCACCCATCCAGTGCCTATATCACCCACCCAGTGCCCACATCACCGACCCAGTGCCCACATCGCCGACCCAGTGCCCACATCATCCCCCATCCAGTGCCCACATCACCCATCCAGTGCCCACATCGCCCACCCAGTGCCCACATCACCCATCCAGTGCCCACATCACCCCCATCCAGTGCCCATATCGCCCATCCAGTGCCCACATCACCCACCCAGTGGCAACATCACCCATCCAGTGCCCACATCGCCCACCCAGTGCCCACATCACCCATCCAGTGCCCTCATCACCCATCCAGTGCCCACATCACCCATCCAGTGCCCACATCGCCCATCCAGTGCCTACATCACCCATCCAGTGCCCACATCACCCATCCAGTGCCCACATCACCCATCCAGTGCCCCCATCGCCCACCCAGTGCCCACATCGCCCAACCAGTGCCCACATCACCCATCCAGTGCCCACATCACCCATCCAGTGCCCACATCACCCATCCAGTGCCCACATCGCCCACTCAGTGCCCACATCACCCATCCAGTGCCCACATCACCCATCCAGTGCCCACATCGCCCACCCAGTGCCCACATCCCCCATCCAGTGTCCACATCACCCCCCATCCAGTGCCCACATCGCACATCCAGTGCCCACATCACCCACCCAGTGGCCACATCACCCATTGTCACCGCCTCACATCTATAGATATTAATTAAAGGGCTGCAACTCCCGCCCAAGGGATAGAAGTGAGTCAGAGAAATCTAGAGCCTTCTCGAAGGACTGGTCATTGAGTCCATGGTCCCGTGGACACTGATGTGGCCCGCCTATTGCGGGGTCCACGAGGAACTCGGACAGAGTTGCCACCCGTGTCGGATTGGGACACGTGTGGACCGTCAGAGGACAGACGGACTGTGAGAGAGGCAACAGGGCCTGCCTTAGAGGGACTCAATAGATTAATAGATTAAACCCATGTGTATTTGGGATAGATAGACTATATGCTAGATAGTTTGCTAGGATGTTTGTGATAACGATGTATGATGATGTTAATCTCTGTGATATGTAACACAGCGCGGGATTGTTAACCCACTGCGCCAAAGCACTGTATAGTGAACTACAATAAATGTTCGATATTATCTTGAACGGAGTTATTGTTGCCTGTGTGAACCCGAGCTCAGATACCTAGACATGAGCAAGACGATGACAGGCTTTTTGGGGGCTTATTTTCCGGTTTTGGCATAAGCTTTAACTTTACACGGCTATATATTGCCAAGTAAAACTTCAAATTATTATATCAAATTGATTTCTGGATAACAAATTGATTTCTGTACAACAAATTGATAACTGTACAAGTGTAACTTATTTGAAACTTATTTGCAGCTATCTAGCGATAAAATAGTGGTAATATGAGTACCTCTCTGCAGTGAGTCTCTCATTGATGTGAATAATTGAAACTATTTTTGACATGACTGTGACATTTTTTGACTGTTACTAATGTTTTCTCACTCTACGAGCAGATTGTTCCGCGAATAGTGGCGCGTGCAACCTATGTAACCTTTCCAACAGTGGCGAGAGTACAAGACAACATCCGCAAGTTCTGGGATTAAAAGCTAAGTTTCATATCATGCCCATTGCAACTCTAAGCGGTACTTCTCACCATCCATCAATGTATCATTTTGCTTTGCATTGATTTGTTTGTATATTCATGACCTTGTAACCAACACAACCTTGCATTTGGATTTGCACATGTAATAATTAAGGGAGATAACTAAATTTTCTACTCCCCAACATTTTTCTAAGGGATTTAACTTCATTAAAATTACCTATAAGTAAAAAAACAAAATGTCTACCTTAGATAAATGCATTGAGCAAGGAATAAAATTAGGTTATAAAGAAGAGAAACTGTCAGAATGGGCACAGAAGACACACGCAGAGAACATCGCCCGTGAAGAAAGAGCGATAGAACGAGAAGAAAAACAAAGGCAAGTGCAGGCAGAAGAAAAGAAGATGCAAATGCAAATTGAGGCAGAAGAAAAAAAGATGCAGATGCAACTACAAGCTGAAGAGAAAAAAATGCAACTACAGGCTCAGGAGAAACAGATGGAGCTTGAGGCGGCGGCCAAACAAGCCCAATTGAATGCCGATACACAAATAAAATTTAAGCAGATGGAGATTGAGTCCACTGTAGAAATATCTGTGAATAAACTAAGAAGCAAAGAGGAGGAACAAAAATATAACAAATATAAAGGCCTCGTGAAGGCATTCTGCTCAGGAGATTCCATCAGTGCATACCTGGAAAATTTTGAGTGTCTAATGTCCTACCATAAGATCATAAAATCAGATTGGGCATATATCTTAATGAGAAACTTAGCTCTTGAACCTTTAAAAGTAATAGAGACAGTGCCACAGGAAATGCGAAAAGACTATGACTATTTAAAGCAACGCATTCTCCAACATTTTTCTTTAGATACTGCAGGTTACCAACAACAGTTTGCCAAATTATCTCCACAACCAAATCAAACCTTTATAGATTATGTCAGTACAGTCCAAGACGTGTGTGCAAAGTGGATTAACTCGGCTAAAACTAACAAAAGCCATGACAAACTTAAAGAGCTCATTATTATTGACAAGATAGTGAGTACCATCCCTACACCTTTTGCTAAGTTCTTAAAACAAATGGACTGTAAAAGTATTCAGGAAATCGAGTCCAAGGGGAATGCATTTTTCACAGCAAACAGAGACATTTTTCATCTAAACATAAGTCAAAACGATACAGCAGCAGCAGTAGTCAACACCAAATACTCGAAACAAACGGAGAGTAAATTTAAACCGCGCTCAAATGTCAGTAAACCAGTTAAATGCCAATATTGTAGTTTGAATCACGACCCATACGCGATGTGCGATAAATCGCCTAACTATCCTCACCACCTCAAAATGATGGTGGAGAAGCAGAAGACTAAGCGCAATGCTTACCAGAGAGCGGTCAAATGTTTTTTTTTGCAGTAGCTTTGGGCACTATAGTCGCTCCTGTGAGGGCCGAAAGTTATTGAAACAGGCCAATGCTGCACTAGTGGAAACGTCATCAGACGAAGAGATTGAATCACTGAATGAGTGTGACAATCAAAACGATAATGTAAGTGAGCTTGGAAATGCTGTACAAATTATTGACACCATTACAGACAGTAAGTGTAACACCTGTACAAAGTTCCAACTTGACACAACATTACTATGTGGCCACACTATCCCTATTTCAAATGAAACAGCCAACGCTGCCTTGTCATCTACAGGCAAGCTAGTTTTTTCAACAGGGTTTGTAAATAACAAAAAGTGCACATTAATTCGGGATTCCGGCGCAACGCTCTGTGGGATTAAGAAAACATTAATAGACACTAAAGACTACACAGACAAACATGTGACTTGTCGCACATTCTCAGGCACTATAGAGAAATACCCCCTTGCTCTTGTCGAAATTCGAACCCCGTTCATATCAGGACGAGTATTGTGCGCTGTCCTTGAAAATCCTGTCGCTGATATTATACTTGGGAACCTGCCCAACATACAACCGTGCTCTGAAAAGGAAATCAGAGACTGGGAGCATAGAAACGGTATCCACCACCCAAACAGCGATGCTAAAGAGAAACACCATTCATGCTTGTCTCAATCTGCCAAAAGACCAAGGGAGACAACCACTGAGGTAATTCAGAAAGAATTCACCGAGGTGTACAATGCAGGGGCGGTCGAATCTGTAAGTGATACGACCAAATTAAAACCTCGAATTGAGGATGCTACCGATCTACCAAGTACCAAGCCTGTAGATGTGCAACAACACACACAACACACAAATGCAATAACACGACAGACAACCCATAAAACCAACACCGACCAACTGCAGGAGTCACTAGAAATTATAGCACCAAACTCTACCAACACTAATTTTGGAAATGAACAGAAAGCAGATCCTACACTTTTACCATATTTTAAGTTAGTAGGACTTAAACCAAAATTAACAAAGAACGCATCGTGGACATTTAGGCTACAGAACAATATCTTAACTAGATTATACACAACAAAGCAGACCACGATACAGCAAGTAGTGTTACCACAAGCACATCGAGACAAAGTTCTAAAGATAGCCCATGACTCACCTTTTGGAGGTCATATGGGGTACGAAAAGACCAGGGCTAGGGTCCTGACCCAGTTTTATTGGCCAAAATTTTGCCAAGATATAAAAACCTTTTGTAGATCTTGTGATATATGTCAGAAACTGGTGAAAAAGGGGAAAAACCCTACGGCAGAAGTCCAATCAACTACAACTGCCTCGAGGCCATTCCATGTAAATATGTTGAAGCCATACTATGCTAGACAGGACATGGAGACAAGTGACCAGACGCAGCTAACTGGTGACAGAAACGAAACGACAATTTCTCAACTGAAAGACACCTTGACAAACGAAGCATCATTAACGACGCATTCTTATGACGACAAAGACGACGAAGACATATGGACTTTACCGACAATATGTGATAACGACAACGACGACCAAGTCGACGACATATTGACAACGATTGATCTCGACGACGACGACAATGACATTGAGGACAATTTACAAACAGTAGCATCTGTGATAAATCAGACAGACGTAGACAATACTGAAATCCCAGTACCGATT
Organism: Cepaea nemoralis; assembly: GCA_014155875.1. Lineage (NCBI taxonomy): Eukaryota > Metazoa > Mollusca > Gastropoda > Stylommatophora > Helicidae > Cepaea > Cepaea nemoralis. The sequence goes on along the minus strand of JACEFZ010005763.1, from coordinate 80,754 downwards.
ATGACTGACGACGGGAGTATAAATGACATACATATCTCTGACACTTTGACACAACAACAGCGACAAGACATTTTGACTCTCCTTGACGAGTATAAATCTATCTTTTCTAACAAACCTGGACGCACTGACAAGATAACACATTCAATTGTGCTGACAGATCTGACACCGGTCAAATGTAGACCATATTCTATTCCTCTCCATTACAGAGCAAATTTAGACAAAGAAATTTTAGATTTAGAGAAAAATGGAATAATTCAAAAATCGATGTCTCAATATTCTTCACCGATTGTCCTGGTGAAAAAGAAGGACCAGACAATCCGTTTGTGCATCGACTATAGGGTATTAAATACAAGAACCACAACGGATGCAGAGCCAATGAACAGTTGTGAAGATCTCATTTTAAATATGGCTCAATCATCCTTATTTTCTAAGACCGATTTAGCGAAAGGATATTGGCAAGTGCCACTACACCCTGCTTCTAGACATATAATAGCATTCGCAACACCCCTTCGGTTTGTACGAATGGCTATATCTTCCATTTGGTCTCAAGAACGCGCCAGCCACATTTGTTAGATTAACTAGATTGTTATTACACGGAATTAAAGATGTTCAAGCGTATATTGATGATATATGCATCCATTCTTCTAATATGACTTCTCACTTACTTACCCTCAAACAAGTCTTCAACCAAATCTCTCTTTTTGGACTTACTATCAAACCTTCCAAGGTTGAAATAGGCTATAAACAAATAGACTTCCTTGGCCATAGAATTTCTGAAGGCAAATTGTTGACAGATGATAAAATTGTTTCCAAGATTCTCAATTTAGAAGTGCCTACCACAAAGAAACAAATTAGAAGTTTACTAGGTCTTATTAACTATTATTCTAAATTTATACCAAATTGGGCAGAACTTACTTCAGTCTTTTCTGATATGTTAACTAAAGATCATCCATCAAAAATTTGTAAAAGTACTCGCTTAGATGATGCAATAAGCAGATTGAAACGTATTTTTTCTAATCCACCAGTCTTACGATTACCCAACATAAATTTACCCTTATTTTGACCACAGATTCGAGTGCTATCGCAATAGGAGGATGTTTAATGCAAGAAGTGGATGGAGTGAGACACCCAATTCTCTATGTAAGCCGGAAGCTAAAGAAGGCAGAGACCCGGTATTCTGCAGTGGAATTGGAGGCATTAAGTCTATTATTTTGTGTATTAAGATTATCTAAGTTCCCCTTAGGTAGTCACTTTGCTGTACTCACTGACAATTCGCCTTTGTTGGTTCTTAAGCAAGGTGCCCCGAAAAACCACCGGGTACAAAGATGGTGTCTTCTTCTTCAAGATTTCGACTCCGAAATCCGCCATATCAGAGGCACGGACAACATTATTGCTGACCTATTATCACGGCAAACGAATGCGCCAGTAGAATGACATTTAGCACATCGACCATTCGCCATACTAGAAACTGTGATACTTTTAGTCTGTGGCATATAACAGTGTAACTCTACACCTGCTAGAGAACTCCAGTGAATAGTAATAACATCTCATTAAATAAGTTACTTATGACACCCACGAACATGAAACTTTAAGAGTCATACTTTATGAACTATACGTGAAGAGCTATACTATCAATTCCCAAGCTCTAGAACGATCCGAGCGAGAGACATTAACAGTGTAATGATTTCAACCTGTGAATTCGCTCTGAAAATTAGAACACTTTAGATGCAACATTGAGAACATTCCATACTTGCTGTTGCTACGAGACTTTGCAAACAGCCGAAACAGAACGACGTCGACTACAACACTCAAGAGACAGCCATACTAACTTTAACATTCATGGCATAACACGCTAACAACAGGAGGACAACGCGCACATCATCGTTGGATTTAGTTACTTAATTAATTAATTACTTTAGTATTAAATATGTATTATATTTGCATTGAATTATGTATATAAAATGTGTTAACCTGTAATTTGTACATATTCTACCATAACATTACAGGTAGTTCCATTAATAGGATAAATAACCTTCCTATAGCAAATTGTCTCTGTGTAAATTATAACCCATTTTTGAGTCATCGTACAAAAAGTACGTATTTTCTTAAAGGGCAAATATCGCCTATTCCATTTGTTCTAAGGGCAATAGCACTTACCTCAACTTTAATTATACATTTTAACCAAATACTATTTTGAATGAAAGGTGAGTGAATGACAGCATGAATGAATTAAATGAGAGAACGATATACTGAGCGGACAAATTGTACGCAAAACGTATTTATTTTATTTTGTCTGCGTCTTTCATGTAAAATTGCATGACTTGTCTAAATTGTTGATACATGTTTAGTAGTTAGTTTAACATACTTAGTTTAGTAGTTAGTTTAAGATACTTAGTTTAGTAGTTAGGATACATCTAAGCACCACTACTTGGAATGCCTGATCATATATTGCACACATTGGAGTAATTCATGATTGAGGTTATCCCAACTCGTGACGCTTGGAAATAAGCCACACATTCAGCATACACTTTACACAAAACTTAAAACTGAACACTATCAATTTAAAATGCAATCACTTTATTAGAAGCAGCAACTTATTAGTCACCACACTAACAAGTCAACAGGGACACATGTAGTCTGAGGGGATAAAATAACAACGTAACTACATATTTAGCATTATACAACATACGAGAGTAAAAATGTATTGCAATGCATACACAGATCAAGATTTGAAGGTGTACTTAATTAGCCAGGACTTCGGTCTTGTTAATCCTCTTTAATACAGAGGTTAATTGTCTTGGTATCAGTGGGGTACTATGAGAAGGACGGGTTGTAAACACAACTAGTAAACGTCACGTAACTTCGGTCAGATAAGCATTTTTAAGGACACAGGAGAGAGAGTGATCTCTTCACCAAATCAGAGAAGTGGTGTATGGGAAAATACATGAGTTTTGATGCCAGTATGTAGGTTACCAGGTTACTGTCCACCAAACTACAAACACCGACTTTATGTGATTCGGTGACAGAATTAGAGCAGATCTAATTACCCTATAACAAACCATCATATCAGGGGAGAGAGGGGAATCCTGTCACCGCCTCACATCTATAGATATTAATTAAAGGGCTGCAACTCCCGCCCAAGGGATAGAAGTAAGTCAGAGAAATCTAGAGCCTTCTCGAAGGACTGGTCATTGAGTCCATGGTCCCGTGGACACTGATGTGGCCCGCCTATTGCGGGGTCCACGAGGAACTCGGACAGAGTTGCCACCCGTGTCGGATTGGGACACGTGTGGACCGTCAGAGGACAGACGGACTGTGAGAGAGGCAACAGGGCCTGCCTTAGAGGGACTCAATAGATTAATAGATTAAACCCATGTGTATTTGGGATAGATAGACTATATGCTAGATAGTTTGCTAGGATGTTTGTGATAACGATGTATGATGATGTTAATCTCTGTGATATGTAACACAGCGCGGGATTGTTAACCCACTGCGCCAAAGCACTGTATAGTGAACTACAATAAATGTTCGATATTATCTTGAACGGAGTTATTGTTGCCTGTGTGAACCCGAGCTCAGATACCTAGACATGAGCAAGACGATGACACCCATCCAGTGCCCACATCGCCCACCCAGTGCCCACATCACCCATCCAGTGCCCACATCACCCATCCAGTGCCCACATCGCCCATCCAGTGCCTACATCACCCATCCAGTGCCCACATCACCCATCCAGTGCCCACATCACCCATCCAGTGCCCCCATCGCCCACCCAGTGCCCACATCGCCCAACCAGTGCCCACATCACCCATCCAGTGCCCACATCACCCATCCAGTGCCCACATCACCCATCCAGTGCCCACATCACCCATCCAGTGCCCACATCGCCCACTCAGTGCCCACATCACCCATCCAGTGCCCACATCACCCATCCAGTGCCCACATCGCCCACCCAGTGCCCACATCGCCCACCCAGTGCCCACATCCCCCATCCAGTGCCCACATCATCCCCCATCCAGTGCCCACATCACCCATCCAGTTCCCACATCACCCATCCAGTACCCACATCGCCCACCCAGTGCCCACATCACCCATCCAGTGCCCACATCACCCATCCAGTGCCCACATCGCCCATCCAGTGTCTACATCATCCCCCATCCAGTGCCCACATCATCCCCCATCCAGTGCCCACATCGCCCATCCAGTGCCCACATCGCCCATCCAGTGCCCACATCACCCATCCAGTGCCCACATCGCCCATCCAGTGCCCACATCATCCCCCATCCAGTGCCCACATCATCCCCCATCCAGTGCCCACATCACCCATCCAGTGCCCACATCGCCCATCCAGTGCCCACATCATCCCCCATCCAGTGCCCACATCATCCCCCATGCAGTGCCTACATCACCCATCCAGTGCCCACATCGCCCATCCAGTGTCCACATCATCGCCCATCCAGTGCCCACATCACCCATCCAGTGCCCACATCACCCATCCAGTGCCCACATCACCCATCCTGTGCCCACATCACCCATCCTGTGCCCACATCGCCCATCCAGTGCCCACATCATCCCCCATCCAGTGCCCACATCCCCCATCCAGTGCCCACATCACCCATCCAGTGCCCACATCACCCATCCAGTGCCCACATCACCCATCCAGTGCCCACTCACCCATCCAGTGCCCACATCGCCCATCCAGTGCCCACACCGCCCATCCAGTCCCCACATCGCCCATCCAGTCCCCACATCGCCCATCCAGTGCCCACATCATCCCCCATCCAGTGCCCACATCACCCATCCAGTCCCCACATCGCCCATCCAGTCCCCACATCGCCCATCCAGTGCCCACATCATCCCCCATCCAGTGCCCACATCACCCATCCAGTGCCCACATCGTTCATCCAGTCCCCACATCGCCCATCCAGTCCCCACATCGCCCATCCAGTGCCCACATCATCCCCCATCCAGTGCCCACATCACCCATCCAGTGCCCACATCACCCATCCAGTGCCCACATCGTCCATCCAGTGCCGATCAGTCTATAAATATCGGGCAAGCACCATATACCCATTACATCTCACAGCGTGGACAGGGGTCAGTTACTCACCTTTTCTTGATAACATTAGAAGATGAACTGTCAATCAATCAATCAGGCGATGTCTGTGTTGCGTATCATGGATCTCCAACGTGAAAAGATCTCATGCAAGTCAGCTTCAATGATTATCACCACATCACGAAATTCACTATGGGTTCTTCGTGGCGTTGATTCATCGTCCATATTTCAAGGCCGTAAAATGGCACTTAAATCAATCTGATGTCATCTCCACAATGACGGTTGGCTGTCTCCAAAACTGTATGTCCCACGCTTTGATTGTACAATCTGTCAGACTACTGTTCGTCAATTTCTTGATGTTATCTTCCCACTTGTTTCGTTGTCTACCTTTTGCTCGCTTGCCTTCATCCTTGTCCTCCAGTATGGTTTTTATGAAACTGTTGTCTTTTAATGTGAACGAAATAGTTCACTTGTCTCTTTTTTATTTTTTTAATAAACTCTCTCTCCATTCCCAGTTTTTCATATCCTCTGTATTTGATTGTTTTGTTTCCATGAAATACGACATATTCTTCTGTATATCCACATCTCCAGGACCCCTATTCAACTTTCTAATTGCTAGTTCAATGTTCAGGCTTCCGCGGCATATAGTAGTGTTGAATAAACATAACATTTGACAATTCTCATTTTTAATGTGGTGTTAATCTCTCTAGATGTTAATACTCATTTAATTATTTTAAAAGCATGTTTGGTCATTCCTTTACTCTTTTTGATTTTTGTTTCACCTCTGCCATCCTCTGTTATTACATGTCCAAGACAGAAGAAACTTGTTACTTGTTCTTGTATCTGCCCGTCTACTGTGGTGTTTATTGATGACTTTTCCTTCCCACTGTTAATTATCAAAGGTTCGTATCTTTTTTTTTTTATTATTATGTTAATATCTCAGCCAAATTTTACACTATGCCTGTTCCACTTACTTTTGTAATTCTTGCACGCTTTCTGCTAGTAACACCGTATCGTCAGCATTCCTAATATTGTTTATGATTCTTCCATTGGTATTAAGTCCATGCAGTTTAAAAATTCTTTCCATGTACACATTGAAGAGGCTTGCAGACAATACGCATCTCCTCTTGTTATCTCTATGGGCGATGAATAATTATTTCCCCATCTAACAGACGCCACTTGTTCCCAGTACAAATGGTACCTGAGAGTTGCCGCAGACAGGGATCACCCGCTGCATGTAGCAATGGATATGGTAAAGGGTCATAGACTAAGACGAGGCAGGTCCTGAATGGCACAGGCAGAACTTTCTATAAGTCAGGTGTGTTATCTAGAAACCATCAATCGTGAAAGAGAGTGGGTTGAAGTTCCGGATGACATGACGGACTGGCACAATGTAATAATAACACTGGGTTGTGAGTGCAGAGAATGGGCAGCGGGCCGCATTGAGTTTGAAGTGCAACAACTGATCCAGAGCAACACACATCAAGGTGACATAATCATCTACACCGATGGGTCAATGGTGAGAAACAGACGTAGTGGCTGGGGTTTTATTGCAAAGGCTAATGGGCGAGTCTTTAAAAGGAGAGCCTGGCATATGAGACTACGACCTCCAGCATGAGAATGGAGGTGAAGGCAGTAACAGCAGCATTCCGGTGGCTAGAGGAGACTACTGCAACATACATTGTGTTCGTTACAGATTCAAAGAATATGCTTAGCAAGGTGGAGAAAGGAATGTTTCGTCGCTTCAGAGGTCACAGATTGTGAGAATTGTATGGATATTTTGTCCTGGTCATGCGGGTCTACGGGGGAATGAACAGGTTGATAGACTGGCAGGGAATGCACCTCTTGGTGGTATCTTGCCTATGGACAAGGGGGAGGTGGTTGTGCGTTTGTGAGACCAGGTGGAGAAGGCGGAGGAACAGGTTGAGAACCCATATGTGGAAAGAATGTGATTGCGGGGGATCGGCAGGGGTTCTGGAAGAATCTCAAAACTGAGAGGGAAGACTAGGAGAACTTTTAATCAGATAGCGGTGGGAACGATTAGTAGTATAACTCTTCGCTGGTGTTTAACGAGGGGACTGAGCACGTATGGGAATGTCCTGAGTGCAGTGATGTCGGTTCTTAACTCAACTCAACTCAACTCCCAGTACAAGTTACTACTAAGTCTGATGTCCTTTCCGTCTACTCCTATATCTTGCTGGCATGTAATTAGTCGTTCATGTTGTACTCTATCAAAAGCTTTCTTGTAGTCTATAAAGCACATATATATATATATATATATATATATATATATAGCTACTTCCTCATCAGTTTTATTTTTAATTCTTACTTGTATGACCTTGAGGACCTTGACCTTAAGTTTATATATATATATATATATATATATATATATATATATATATATATATATATATATATATATATATATATATATATATATATATATATATATATATATATATATATATATGATTACATAATTCTGCGTTAGTATCAATGCCAAAGCTGGATAAGGATTTTAACATCTCTGTTGTTAGCTTGTCAAGACCTACAGTCTTTCCTTCTTTCAAATTTTTTAACAGCCTTCTCTTCTTTAGCCTTTAATATGTTTGATCCATCTTGAGTATTATACAATGATGGTTTATTGATCCTGCTGTCTCAGAATAAATCTTCTGTCTATTCTGTCCATTTTTATTTATTACTAGCTGACCCTGCCCGGCTTCGCCCAGACCCTGGTGGGGAGCATCTCATTTAATTCATACAAGTAGTCATATAAGTTCTCGTTCCCGTTACCGACTGTCTGTCTGTCTGACTGTCTGTCTGTCTGTCTGTCTGTCTGTCTGTCTGTCTGTCTGTCTGTCTGACCCGGCCCGGCATTGCCCAGCTCCTGGTGTGGAGCATCTCATTTAATTCATATAAGTAGTCATATAAGTTCCCGTTCCCGACTGTCTATCTGTCTGTCTATCTGTCTGTCTATCTGTCTGCCTGACCCTGCCCGGCTTCGCCCAGTCCCTGGTGGGGAGCATCTCATTTAATTCATATAAGTAGTCATATAAGTTCCCGTTCCCGTTACCGACTATCTGTCTGTCTGTCTGTCTGTCTGTCTGTCTGTCTGTCTGACCCGGCCCGGCATCGCCCAGCTCCTGGTGTGAAGCATCTCATTTAATTTATATAAGTAGTCATATAAGTTCCTGTTCCCGACTGTCTATCTGTCTGTCTGTCTATCTGTCTGCCTGACCCTGTCCGGCTTCGCCCAGTCCCTGGTGGGGAGCATCTCATTTAATTCATATAAGTAGTCATATAAGTTCTCATTAAATTCATACAACAAAAAAAGTAACTTAAAAGAATGTCCTTCCACACACCATCCATTATTTTTAATGAAAACTCTTTCTAATCACCTGCATGACTACAGTAACTTCTTAAGCAAAAAAAGATGAGTTACAATGTTATGCATTGTGCATTATTTTTATGAAAACTTTGAAAATGCCTTACAGATTGTATCATTATTTATTATAACTCATATGCCGGTATATAACTATGGACAAAGAGTTTATAAATCTTTGAAAACGATGCCACAATATGACTATAAGTTATACAGAAAGGTTATGCCCCTTGAAATAACTTTTACAGAGTTAGGTCCCCTGAGATATATGAAATTATAATGAAAAATGAAAAATGAAATAATACTGAGTAAGCAGGCGATTTCACACTAAAAAAATATCACAGTTGGCAGCTCTGGAATGAAAGGAAGACGTGTAGAAAATTTCATCTCAATCGGATGGGCCGTTCGCGAACAAATAAAGGACATACATACATACATACAGACAGACAGACAGACAGACAGACAGACAGACGGAGATCGCAATTTATATATAAGATATCGGTATTATAAATTATAATTTCAATATTTTATCCTCTGATACAACCATTTCCTGTTATAATATTTTTCTTCTTTGTAAATCAGGTTATATATTATGTAATTCTTTCGAGTTGTGTTTTATTTCTTACTGCCTGGCACTTTCGTAACCGCACATACTGAAACATAGTTGTAGGCGATTTGGCAGCAGACCGCCTTACGTTAGTTTTTATTTTTTTTTCATGACATGGTATGGGAGCCGGTCGTTAAGAAAGAAGTGGCAAACTACTGAACGTAGACTTACCCGGGAATCACGAACAGTCAAATACTGCTGGGATTGACTGCTACGTCCTGTAAAGGATGTGCAACTAACTTTTTGTTAATTATCTATTACTCTATGTCTATACATTAGTTATGTCCTATTATCTATTGCTCTATGTATATACATTAGTTACGCCCTATTATCTATTGCTATATGTCTATACATTAGTTATGTCCTATTATCTATTGCTATATGTCTATACATTAGTTATGTCCTATTATCTATTGCTCTATGTATATACATTAGTTACACCGTATTATCTATTGCTATATGTTTATATATTAGTTATGTTCTTTACTCTGCTTTGTGTCTGTACACTACTTATGTTCTGTTATCTAGTGTTCTCTACGTCTCTATATTAGACATATAATTCACTAGATCACAAACTTAGCCAGTAAAGGATACTCACCTAATGATCATCACACCATCCCCGGACTGCCGACTGATGTGTACAAACACGGGTCAAAAACCATATAAACATTAATATCCCAAGGTGTTCAAGAACCATATAAACATTAATATCCCAAGGTGTTCAAGAACCATATAAACATTAATACACCAAGGTGTTCAAAGGGGTTCTGTGTGGTTAATTACTGAAGCATTGTCGCAAAGAAAGAGACCTTTAAGTACTGAAACACTAATTAGAAAAAGTACTAATTAGAACTATTTTAAGGCCGACATTATTCCACCAATACAGTCAGGTCTTATAGTGTGTTTTTCTTTTGTTGCCTCAATATAAAATTCAATATCTCAGTAACCATCTGAGGTAAAATGATGAGATTTAGTATATAACCTTATCATTATGTCCACCCAACAAACAAATTTTTGTTCTGGAGATTTTACAGCAGATTTCAAAGTTAGTTTATATGCGATATATTAATTACGATTTAGAGATTACGTCCATGATTTTAACAGTATTACAGCTTCACCAAGAGACGTCCCGGCAGATTTTGAAATTTTCACGTGATTTCCGTTTTGAAACAAACAGCGCGAAGATTCAGAGGTGTCTCCAAATGGGGGTTCTTTCATGAAACGTGATTATATAAATAAACTAGCTGACAAGGCCCGGCTTCTGGCGGGGATCTATCTATCTATCTATCTATCTATCTATCTATCTATCTATCTATCTATCTATCTACCTATCTATCTGTCTGTCTGTCTGTCCGTCCGTCCGTCCGTCCGTCCGCCCGCCCGACTGCCTGCTTATCTATCTATCTATCTACCCTATCTACCCTATCTATCTATCTATCTATCTATCTATCTATCTATCTATCTATCTATCTATCTATCTATCTGCCTGCCTACCTGACCGCCCGCTTGCCTGCCTGCCTGCCTGCTTATCTATCTATCTATCTATCTATCTATCTATCTGCCTACCTGCCTGCCTGCCTGCCTGCCGGCCGGCCGACCGACCGACCGACCGATATCTATCTATCTATCTGTCTGTCTGTCTGTCTGCCCGCCCGCCCGCCCGCCTGCCTGCCTGCCTGCCTGCCTGCCTGTTTATCTATCTATCTATCTATCTATCTGCCTACCTGCCTGCCTGCCTGCCTGCCCAGCCGCCCGCCCGCCTGCCTGCCTGCCTGCCTGCCTGCCTGCTTATCTATCTATCTATCTGCCTACCTGCCTGCTTGCCTGCCTGCCCGCCCGCCTGCCTGCCTGCCTGCCTGCTTATCTATCTATCTATCTATCTATCTTTCTATCTATCTATCTATCTTTCTATCTATCTATCTATCTATCTATCTATCTATCTATCTATCTATCTGCCTACCTGCCTGCCTGCCTGCCTGCCGGCCGGCCGGCCGACCCACCCACCCACCCAGTCAGCCAGCCAGCCAGCCAGCCATCCACCCACCCACCCACCCACCTACCTTTCTGCCTACCTACCTACCTACCTTTCTGTCTGTCTGTCTGTCTGTCTGTCTGTCTGTCTGTCTGTCTGTCTGTCCGCGCTATTAAATATTGATAAAAGTTACTGGAAAAAACGTCAGGACCATGTGTTGAAAGAGGAAGAGGACTATTGGAGAAAGGATGGATTGAAGGTTGTATGTTCGATTCCGGGCCGCGTCCTTCATTTCAAGAGTGCATTTTTTTCGGACACTCCCGAGGGTCGTCGCTGGAGCTACGGAGTTCGTGCTTTGTGCGACGCTTTCCGCGCTGCGGAAAGAAACTGAGCCATATGGGATAAAAACCCGGTGCAATGCAGCCGACCCTGTCGATTGTAAGCTACTTCTTTCATTGCACCCACTCCCATACGAATCCGGATACGCCTTTGTTTGTCATCTGAATTTGCAGGTCCCCATTACCGTAAACATAACTTTTTTAACGAGAAATCACTAGTTGTTAAGCAAAACATCAAAGGAATGTCGCCGCTTTCAATGATTTAAGTTGTTTTGGACCTATCAAAGACAAATTCCTTGGGTGGGGGTAAATATAAGACGGCTGGAAAAATTTCATAACGATGAAACCGACATTTTTCAAAATAATTGATCGTGAATGAAGGCAAACAAATGTGGACATACTATAGTAAGATTTGACTGTGCTACCGTATGACAGTAGACGGTACTATCTGTTTTCTGTTAGCGCCAAATGTTGGGCGGCGCTCACCAAAACCGACACCCCACATTGTGCCAGATATAACCAATATATAGACATAGAACACACCAGATAATAGAACATAAATAATTGTCACACGTCTTTCTTTATGATCAGTGCTCGATGTTTTTGATGATCTTTGCTTGATATTGTCGTGTGATGGTCGTTGTCTAGGTAACGATACTCATGGTGTGTCAATTGAGATATCTAACTGTCTTGCAATATAACTCACCCCCGCAGTGCATATTCACCAGTCATTAAACAAGATTCCGTTGGCGCACATAATCCTTTATTACAGAAATAAGACGGACAGACGGAACATGTTTATACATCCAGAAATAATGTAATCCATAGAATATAAATATCCTCCTCACAATTTAACCAGCACACATCAATGCCTTCTCACGGCCTGCTTCTTATCAAATCTACAAGACAGGTAATCCAGCTACTATCCACGGCTGGATCTCCCACAATACAACCCACACATTGGGTTGGAGCCACTGCTCAACTATGCAACGCACTCTGGGTTTAGACCTGTCTTCACAACTAGGAGAAACAACACAACACGGAGATCTCTAACTCCGCTTCTCCTTAGACTACCGACCAGTTCGGCATCTACCCATCAACTGTCTTGAAGTCCCTTGACTTCACACAAAACTAAACTGTCCTTTCCCCATCCCCCTGGGGTCACACTCACCCTTCCCATTATTTCTCAGGACTGGCTGTTTTCTCATAGCCAGGTCAGTCACTTTACTGTCTCCCACTCTCATCTCCATTCTTTCTCATGCCCGGTCACTCACCTCAATGTCACTGACCCAGGCTTATGTCATCACCCCCCTCTTAAAAGAAAACTTCGTTTTCAAATATTGGGAGACTGTACTTACTAAACATGTGACCCAGACATATTGCCTGGGTAGCCCTAAGTATGGCTCCATCTCACTTTAGCTACCACCCTTAATAATACATCAAATGCTCATAGTACACTCCCATATTCCCCACACATAAATACAACCATCTTTCTATCTTGTGTACCAATGCATGAACTAACACATCACATAATAATAATACATCATAGCATTATACTTATGTACCCACAGGTCTCTTACTACTTCACGACCCCACAATACTATTTGTGTACCGACCCTATATCAGGTGGTTCTGTTCTTGCATCAACCCACCTCTGATACCTGTCGATGCTGTGTCTACCTTTCCTGTACCCATGACTCATGGTACCTCTACCGTTACAACATCTGTTTGATATCCTTAGCCCTGGGTCAGTAATGTCGCGAACACTCTTTTGACCTGACTCAACTTTCCTATCTGCATATTGCACCGTTACACTTGAGTCTCTGTTTAGTCTGAACTCTTTATTTAATCTTGGCCCATATATCTGGCACCTTTCTTTCTGCTGCATAAGCCTTATGCCTATGTGCCCTGCACATGCACTATCCTGAGCTGTTCTAGTATATCGGTCTCTATGTGCTAAAGGTACTGCTCCTTGCCCACGTGCAGTTCTGCTATCTGAAAAGCTGCGAGTGAGAACATTGTTCTTCCTCTCGAAACACCATCTACCTTTCTTTGACTGCCTATGTTCTACTCTCCTACACCCTTGGGAACATTTGTTCAGAGTAGTATCTTGTCTCTGGGAGCCACTAGCACTATATTTGGGATCCATTCTCATCTGCTCAGCTGTACTATCCTTGTCCTGAGTTCCTGTGTCTACTTCAAGTGCCTCTTCTACCTCAGCTATACTCTCTGATTTAGGTTCTCTTGTGGTAACTACCTCATTACTGCTTACACTATATTTTTGGTCCCAATAAACTACTTCCTCTTCTGTACAATCTTTAACTCCTATAACATTTCCTATGATCAAATCAGCCACTGGTGAATCCAAGACACACGCTGTCACTCTTCCAGTGATATATGGTGTTTTTACTATTATTATGGCTAATGGGTAGAACTTTACTGTCCCATTAAATGTTATGGATCTAATCTTTTTCCCTGTATAATCCGAGGGATGCACTAAACTCTTTCTCACCCCGATGGACGTACATCCGGAATCCCTAATTGTTAACGCTAGTCCATCATTAACAAACCCATGATGCATCTTCAGACTTCCTCCTTCATGGACTGCTGATCCTGCTTTCACTGTATGACCACATATTAGGACTGGCTGACTGTCTTTTTCAAAAAGAGGTTTGCACCCACTACAATCTTCATTGTTCAGCGTCTCAATTACTTGCGCTGCATTTGAGTGCTCTGTTTCTCTCATCCTACATTGATGACTGAAATGCCCCTTCCTTCCACATTTGAAACAAGTGATCTCCTTCCTTGCGTTACTTGTTGGCTCACTGGCTGGCTGCACGTCACACTCCGCTGCCTTGTTTCTCCAGCTCCCACAATTCCAACATCCGGCATAATTTGGACGTCTCTGCAAATTCCCTCTTCTATATGGGTACAGTCCTACTCTACCAACATTGTTTCCTCGGAAACCATTATCTTGAAGTTCTTGCTGTTCACCTTTCTGTGATGAGTCCACACTTTTCTCCCTTGGTCTGATGACTGGATTCTGGTCCTGTTTAGTGTACGCTGCACAGACTATTTCCTCACTCATTAGTTTCCCAATAGAACTGTTAGGATGTGCAGTCATATAGTTTTGCCCTAACTGAGACATTGTGTCTATATCCTTTGGCTTCCGTTCCTCAAAGAACGCCACTAAATTAGAATTGCATGCAGATACTACCTTGTCTCTTAACATTAGATCTACTAATTTATTAAAATCTTTCCCTACTTCTGCGAGCTCCATCCATTTGTTAAATGTATTCTTTACAGTGTTAACAAAGTCTGTGAAATCTTGATTTGTCTCTGGCACTAACTGTCTAAACTTTGTTCTATATCCATGTTCAGTTAGTTGGAACTTTGTCAGCAAACGTTGACGTAAGATAGTGTAGTTGTTTCTTTCTTCTACAGGTAAATTGAACATGGTGTCTAGTGCCTTGCCCGTAAGAAACTCGCCAAGTCGCATCGCATACTCTGCTTCGGGGATGCCTAGAGTTTTCACAGATGATTCGAATCTCGAAAGATAGGCCTCAAGACAATCCCGGTCCGTAAAGTATGGCAGTTTTAATCGTTGTGATGACTGTGAAGGTCTTCTGCTTTCCTCACTTTGACCTTTTGATGATATTTCTAATTTTCTGAGAGCAATTTCAGCTTCCATCTTAATCTTCTCTTTCTCAATTTCCATTTTCATTTGTGTCTCTTCCTGTAGACGCTTGTTTTCCATTTCAGCTAACTTTACTTGTGTCTCTTTCTCTTCCTGTAGACGCTTCTTTTCCATTTCAGCTAGTTTTACTTGTGTCTCTTTCTCTTCCTGTAGACGCTTTGCCTCGCGTTCATTATGCCTCTCCTCTCTTTCCGTCTGTTTTTGTTCTTTTGCTTCTGCATACTCCTGTAACTCTTTACCTTTCAGGCCTATTCGTTCATCTGCTTCAATATATTCCATTAAAGTAGGCATCTTGTACTTGTGGACACGTTGCTGTCTGTCAGCCAATTATAAATGTAAAGACTCTGCTACTAGTCTTTGTGTGCCTTCAATAAGTACACTAGCACTCCCTGTGTACGTAAATTCGTAGTGCTAAAATATCACTCTGTACTCACCCAGTCACTCTATAAGCACTAGGTAGTGAGGGGGGAAGTATCACCTATACTCCCTTATATCTATATATCTATGACCAATAGTTGTATAACATTTCTGGAAATATTGTTAAACATACATATAAATACATATACCAAACGAATGAATGATAACACTAAATGTTGTCTATAAAAACGTTAGACTCACAAGCCAAGTACACGGAGACGGTGATCACACAGAAATAAACCACAGTAACAACCACAAGCTTGTGTAGGGACACCCACAGTGCGCGTAATATATAAACTGACAAAGACCACTAGACAGCAGAAATGACGAAAGCTCACAATAATAACATATATCCGAACACAACAAATAACATATGTAAATATAACGAAAAGAAAGAGAGAAAGAAAAATTATAGCGTAACAATATACACAAATCTGACGTGAAACAACTCGGCTCTAGATATTAGTTAGGACTATTCCAATGCCACTGCACGACACGTTAACTCATTAACGTTTTCCTTACAAAAAATATCGTAAGCACAAGAAAGAAAATAAATTTTTGTGCTGTCTCCCGGCTCTCGAGACACAACCCAAAAACATCCCCTACACATGACAACCACTGGACCACATACACGTAATTGCGTAACAACCGACAACAATAAATATCACGATGGGAGCAAACAAAATGTCCAAATGGCTGGCCGACAATAATGTCCTTCTTAACCAGTTCAAAAGTTTTTCGTTCCGTTGTTAATTGTTTTTAATAGTTTCCCACAATCGGCTGGAAATGTCTACGACACTAGATTTCAAACTGACTGATTGATTTGTTGAGTGGTTCCTGAATTAACGTGGTGATCACAAGTTCCAACTGTCGACAAAAGTTGAAGATGATAGTGATATCCAAACTGTTCTGTCTCGACACAGTCCGTAACGTTATTGTACTTTCTCTGGACGTGGTGACACCCCAGTAATAATCCAAAGTGTTCTTTCGATATGTTGTTACTTTCGTCGCGGAGATGGCGCTTCGCTGTATCATTTATGTGATGGACTCACGTTTAACGGCAAAGTTCAGCAACAACCAAAAAAAATAAAATAATGCCACCAAATATCCAGCGCTTTAAATTTGGATATATATATATATATATATATATATATATATATATATATATATATATATATATATATATATATATATATATATATATATATATATATATATATATATATATATATATATATATCCTTATTGGCAAAGCATTACGACCATGGTTGCGATGACGATAAGTTAAAACTGTTTGCTCATAACAGAATAATGATGACAAAGGCTTGAACAAAGACGAAACATCAAGTCTGGCTTTCTTTCAAAGCAACCTTGTTTGTCCAGATCTCCTGTGGAAAATCCCAGTAACTTTCCACTGTCCCCAACCTTTACCTTGCCGGACCCCTCAAGTCAGTACCTCAGTCTTCTTTGTCACAATAATCCACACTGACTGTCTGTAAAATGACCGGACACTTTTCCGTCATACAAAAAAACACTTTCCACCCAACCTCTCAGCCCCGACACGGCTGCTCTTTTAACTCCGTGGAAATTTTCTCAGTAACTGCTTACTGTTAAACAGCCTTGCCTCCTAAGGTCAACCTTCTTTCTCTTTATCACTTTCAGTGGAAAATACACTTTACACCACTAACCCGCCCCAACTCTGGCGGTAGGGGCACTGTTTCCACCCACTTTTGTCACCCCTCCCGGTGAATCCGCAAATGTCAATTCTGTGTATCCTACACATCCATGATAACTCTCCTTCCCGAGAGTTCACTGTCCTCAGTACTTTACCTGTACTGTGCACTGTCCTCGTAAACAGCGTTGACCCTCTCTCAACCCGGCCTATTAACTGCGTCGACAAATCTTGACCAGTCAACTTGCAACAACACAGTGCGCTTGCCTTCGCACACACACACCAAATTCTCACCACGCACAGGATGTTGCGACGAAATTGCTCGCTGTCTTAAATCTTTGGTTCAATCCTGTCTTTATCACCGACAGCAGATATCTAGCCCGTCTCGCCGCGCAGACTTTTCCCTGTGCTCGGTGTTTGTGCCTAGTGACCACCCCTCGTCACTGTAATCGACTCTCCCAGTTGATTTGTGCTGCGTTAATTCTCCTGGCGCTGCCTCGTCTGTTTACGTGTGATGACCACCGTTAATTTACCTGTCGTGAACTTCACTTGAACTGTCTGCTAGCTTGAGTTTTTAATCCCGTCTGTCTGTGTGAATTATCTGGCGCACACACAAAGAGTTCACATTACCCTCTTGAAGCCACACAACCCAAATTGTCAAGGGTTTGCTAGCTTGATGGAACGAAGTCACCAGATAACAACTCCTCTCTCAGCGAAGAGCCCACAAATATCTCAGAATGACACCAATGTCTATAATGCAATGGGTTTCTCAATATATCCCCGTCGTTCTTGCCAGGAGAGCCCTCAGAATGTCACACGTCTTTCTTTATGATCAGTGTTCGATGTTTTTGATGATCTTTGCTTGATATTGTCGTGTGATGGTCGTTGTCTAGGTAACGATACTCATGGTGTGTCAATGGAGATATCTAACTGTCTTGCAATATAACTCACCCCCGCAGTGCATATTCACCAGTCATTAAACAAGATTCCGTTGGCGCACATAATCCTTTATTACAGAAATAAGACGGACAGACGGAACATGTTTATACATCCAGAAATAATGTAATCCATAGAATATAAATATCCTCCTCACAATTTAACCAGCACACATCAATGCCTTCTCACGGCCTGCTTCTTATCAAATCCACAAGACAGGTAATCCAGCTACTATCCACGGCTGGATCTCCCACAATACAACCCACACATTGGGTTGGAGCCACTGCTCAACTATGCAACCCACTCTGGGTTTAGACCTGTCTTCACAACTAGGAGAAACAACACAACACGGAGATCTGCTCCGCTTCTCCTTAGACTACCGACCAGTTCGGCATCTACCCATCAACTGTCTTGAAGTCCCTTGACTTCACACAAAACTAAACTTTCCTTCCCCCATCCCCCTGGGGTCACACTCACCCTTCCCATTATTTCTCAGGACTGGCTGTTTTCTCATAGCCAGGTCAGTCACTTTACTGTCTCCCACTCTCATCTCCATTCTTTCTCATGCCCGGTCACTCACCTCAATGTCACTGACCCAGGCTTATGTCAATAATATATAGACAAAAGCCATCAGATAGTAGAACATTTTGCCGGCTTCGTGGCTTAGGGGTTATGACTTTTCTCCGTAATCTCGTATACTCTCGTAGGTAACGTGATGACGGTGAGAATCAGCAGTGGTTCGAATCGCATCTGTAACTTACGGGGTATGTGAGCCGGCCGCTCAGAAAGCAATGGCAAACTACTGAGCGTAATCTTGCCAAGAAATCAACATACAGCTGAAAGATGCTGGTGTTGACAGCAATGTCCTGTAAAGGATATGCAAAAAAAAAAAAAACGTAGAACATAACTAATATATAGACATAGAACACACGATTATAGAATACAACTAATATATAGACAAAGACCATCAAATAATAGAACATAACTAATATATAGACATAGAACATCGGATAAAACATAACTAATGTCTAGACATAGATCACTAGAAAATAGAACATAACTTATGTAGACATAAAACACACTAGACAAAAGAAAATAACTAATATATTGGCATACAATATAATAGATAATAGAACATAACTAATATATATACTATGAACAACCTAACCATTTCCCTGTAGATGGATTGTTCTATTAGCAAGGTAAGCTTTTAAATCTATCATCCCAGTTGGTTACCCAAATCTAAAAATCATTTTTCCTTTGAATGAAAGCTCCGTCATTTCATTTCTGCACTAATAGGTCAACCGTTAGTTTGGCCGGGTGGGAAAATGGCTAGAGGTCTTTCAACATTTTGGTCTGGTAGTTTTCTTAGACTTTTCAAGATCATGAAGCTCGTAAGAGGTAGGCTATCGCACGAACTCACTTGAAATCTAACTCTACGGGCGAATAGAAATTTTTTGACTCTTTTCTCGGGGAGTTTAGTGAAGTTCATCTTCTCAATATCCTGTGGCAGTCCCGCAACCCGGAGTAAATTGTCTACTCTGTTTCCTTTGGTTAATTTGGTATCTATTGTCCTTATTTTGAGTATAACCTACTATGAGGACTGGTCCTGCGAGGAGGATGAATTAGTATCACTGTTACGGTTCTATTTAGGATTACTATCAAAAGCAAATGGCTCATTGTCTAGGATCATTCTCGGAGAACTATTTCTCGTCAGATGGAATGGGGTATGGTTGTGGCAGCTCGTCTGTTGATCTGTTCTTTTCGATCTGAAGGAGTCTTGAGTTGAATAATAGTGGATAATGAGGGGTGAGGATAAACGTCTGTCTATTCAAGATTCCCCTTTTTCGGCATCCTGATTAACAACCCTAAAAATTTAACAAATCAACAAGTTTGGTAGCAATGTGAGCTGAAAGCCAGATGTGTCAGAATCCTGGAAAAATAACAACAAAGTTCCGGTGTGAAAGCTATGTCGTGTAAAAATTCCTCGTCGTTCCTCGTCTATATACTTATTTATCGTCAGATCAGGGGAGTTGCGACATACACGGTGACCCTGTTTGCCAGTTAATTCCGAGTTCAAACACCCACAAACATTTACTAAAGACATTCAACTCATTCCACCCCTTATGTTGAAATTCGCATCCAGAAACCATCAATTCTAATTCCGACATATTCTTTCAAGGTTCGTTTCCAATATGATCTTCGCAATTCTTCTAGCTCTTGCCTAGTAGTCTTGATTATAATTGTATTGTTATAACTGTGACACACAGTATTTAAAACTTCACTGAGCGAGTGGGAATTTGTGCCTCTATCGGTTTATTATAAGTCTGACTCAGATCTTGATGTACGTGTTTGTCTAAACTATCTGTCTATTCCACTCTTATCTAATCAATGTGCAACATTCCCCTAGGTATTGCCACTGAGTAATCGTTTGTCTGAGAGAGTGACGGATAGATCAGGACAATTAACTTACTATCCGGGATTATATCATAGGATCTCCTTGGTTCTTGTGTCACGAACACAATATATCAATTAATTTGCTAATATTTAATTTTGTCCATGCCCTGATAAAAGGCGAGTTGACACATGTAAATTTAAATACTTGTGGTAATCGTAACATAGATGGAAGATGTGTGACAGATTAAGAGTAGAATAGGTTAGACAAAAGCTGAATTTCATAAGTGGGGAAGTATCATTTGCAATAAGTCACTATCATTGAAGTCAGAAAGAGCCTTATGAAATGTTATATAAAATCTGTTTTCTTGTATGGCAGCGAAGCATGGAGTTTGAATGAACATATTAGGAAGAGCTTGGTGGCATTCGGGGCATTCCCATAAGCGCTCCGTCCCCAATTAATGAAAAGGTTAAAGGAAGAGGTTAATGAAAATAGAACATTACATACAACAATAAGAAAGAGACAAACACATTTCTTTAGCCATGTGATGAGATGAGAGACATTAGAGAACATCGTGACAACTGGAAAAATCGAGGGGAAGAGAGGCAGATGCAGAGAGTGTCAGAGAGAAACGATGCTGGATGGAAAGATGGTGTCATGGAGGGAAATCATCAACAGAGATGATCCAGAATACCAAAGGTCAAGATCTTTGGAGACACATGAAGGTCTACCCCAGTTGGAACGGCACATGATGATGATGATGATGATGATGATGATGATGATGATGATGATGATGATGATGATGATGATGATGATGATGATGATGATGATGATGATGATGATGATGATGATGTTGATGATGATGATGGTGATGATGATTATAAAGAGACCAACATACAACATTTTATAAAGAGACCAACATACAAAATTTTATAAAGATACCAACATACAACATTTTACGAGACCAACTTACAACATTTTATAAAGAGACCAACATACAACATTTTACGAGACCAACTTACAACATTGTATAAAGAGACCAACATACACCATTTTATAATGAGACCAATACACAACATTGTATAATGAGACCAACTACAATATTTATCATTATGCCAACATACACCATTTTATAATGGGACCAACATACAACATTTTATAAAGTGACCAACATACAACAATTTACAATGGGACCAACATACAACATTTTATAATGAGACCAGAATGCAACATTTTATTATGAGACCAACATACAATATTTTACAATGAGAACAACATGCAACATTTTATAAAGAGACCAACATACAAAATTCTACGAGATCAACATACAACATTTAATAAAGAGACCAAAATACACAAACATAAAACATTGTATAATAAGACCAACATACAATATTTATCATGAGGCCAACATACAACATTTTACAATGAGACGAACATGCAACATTTTATAAAGTGACCAACATACAACGTTTTACAACGAGAACAACATACAACATTTTATAATGAGAAGAGGATACAACATTTTATAATGAGACCAGCATACAACATTTTATGATGTGACCACCATACATTTCATCATGAGACCAAGATACAACATATCAACATGAGACAAACATATAACATTTTATAATGAGACCAACCATTTTTAGTGTAAATCATTCTCATTCACAAAATAAATCACAGAAAGACAATGCACCTGCCCACAGTGACCTGTATATATTGTACATGTTGTCCCGCACACGTCTGCAGTGACAACACACGATTCCAACTGTATTATTAATATTATTATCGTTATCTTGTACAAGTGTCCAGCAGGCACTCTCCCCTCGTCTGCTAGGTACTCTGGCACATGGCGCCCAGGGCAGAGTAGTGCCAGGCAGTCACGTCGCTGGCCGGGATACCAAAGTTGCTCATGCGGTTGTCGGTGTCTCGCGAGAAGAAGTAGCCACACGTTTTCTTCTCGTAGGTGAAGAATGGCGACAGTGAGTTGCTGCCGAAGCTCCTGGCCTTCTTCAGGGATATGTCCATACACGGGGCTGTCGATTTATCCATGGCCTTCTTTGCCTGCCGTGGACATGAGAGGGAGATGTCTTCACAAAAGCAATTAGGAAAACATTTAAGAGCTGATATACAGAAGAATGCGTTGTATTTCATGGGGTACCCATTTATGAGGTTCGACAGGAAAGAAAGTTGAATTCCTACCATATGAGATGTCTGAGATGTATCCTGGGCATATCGTGGTAAGACCACATAACAAACAAACACGTGCTTGAAAGAGCGGATATTACCACAGTGCACTTCAAGCCTCCTCAAGCAGAGACACACGCCGGTGGCTGGACATGTATCTCGAATAGAGGATGAACGTATTCCCAAAGATCTCCTTTATGGAGAACTAGCTACATTGAAGTGGCCAAACAAACGACCCAAATGCGATATAGGGATGTGTGTGAACAGGATATGAAAACCCTGGGCATAGACCCAGACACGTGGGAAAGAGTTGCAACAGACAGATGCTCCCGGAGAAGAGATTTACGAAACGACTAGTGCTCTTTGAGCGCAATCGGATCCAATAAACTGAGGATAGGCGGCACAGGCTCAAAGCGCAGTCACTTACTGCGGGACTTGCCTCGTCTTACAGATTAGGAAACTGTGACAGAGATTGTCACTCTCGCATTGGACTATCCAGCCACCAGTGGTGCTGTCAAGTACGTCCCCAGCGGCACAACTTTATAGTCCTTCAGGACTGAAAAAAGCCTACTACTACTACTACTACTACTACTACTACTACTACTACTACTACTACTACTACTACTACTACTACTACTACTACTACTACTACTAATACTACTACTACTACTACTACTACTACTACTACTACTACTACTACTACTACTACTACTACTAATAATAATAATAATAATAATAATAATAATAATAATAATAATAATAATACTATTTATGAGGTTAGAGTTGAGTTCAGTTAAGAACCGACATAACTGCACTCAGGACATTCCCATACGTGCTCCGTCCCCTCGTTCAATAGCCAGCGAAAAGTCATACTACTTATCGCTCCCATCGCTATCTGATTAAACATTCCCCTGGTCTTCCATCTCAGTTTTGAGATTCTTCCAGAACCCCTGCTGATCTCCCGCAATCTCATTCTGTTCCACCGCCTTCTCCACCTGGTCCCACAAGCGCACGACCACCTCACCCTTATCCATAGGCATACTACCACCAAGAGGTGCATTCCCTGCTAGCCTATCAGCCTCTTCATTCCCCCGTACCCTCGCATGGCCAGGGCAAAATATCCATACAATTCTCACAATCTGTGACCTCTGAAGCGACGAGAGCCATTCCACACGAAACATTCCTTTCTCCACCTTACTAAGCATACTCTTTGAATCCGTAATGAATACAACGTGTGTTGCAGTAGTCTCCTCTAGCCACCGGAATGCCGCTGTTACTGCCTCTACCTCCATTCTCATGATGGAGGTCGTAGTCTCATATTCCAGACTCTCCTTTTTCAAGACTCGTCCATTAGCCTTTGCAATAAAGCCCCAGCCACTACGTCTGTTTCTCACCACTGACCCATCAGTGCAGATGACTTTGTCACCTTGATGTGTGTTGCTCTGGATCAGCTGTTGCACTTCAAACTCAGTGCGACCCGCTGACCATACTCTGCACTAACGACCCAGTGTTATTATTACATTGTGCCAGTCCGTCATGAAGATAATGAAGGATCATCAATTTTGAGAATGGAAGTTCAGAATGCTCTTAACCATCTGACAACTTGCAAGACCACAGGTCCAGACAAAATCACAATAGAAATTATCAATGACTTAGAAGAATATGGAATACACCAAGTCACCAGACTATAATACTGGAGATATATCCCCTGAATTATGTAAATCTATATTTATATCAATCCCAAAGAAATCAGGAACCTTGGAATGTGATCAACACAGAACAATTAGCATAATGAGAACTTCCGGTCGCCAACATGGCGGTTAGGCATTGAACCGTTAAGGCCTGTGGCGTGTTTATGCTTGTAGCTACGGTTTGCAATCGCATTTTCCTCATGCTGGACTGGTAGTACATGGTTCCGTCGCCATGCTACTGAGTGAGTGCGGGGCGAAACTGCGCTGTGAAATTCGCGTGGAATGTTTTTACATATGTCCTGTACAGTGACCTGCATGTTCGAAACAATGGCTACCGGCTGTTGCTGAATTGACTTATTTGCCTTTTCGGTACACGAGTGCATTTTTTAGGAGACTCCTGGGAGTCGGCGCTGAAGCTACGGAGTTCGTGCTTTATGCGACACTTTCGGCGGGTCGCCCTGCGGAAAAAGAACGAGCCATGTGGGGGAAAAAACCGGGTCAATTAGGTCTTTCTGGTGACTGCCGAGTCCATCGTCGATGAACTGTGGTTTTCATGGATGACTTCTGTGTTGGAATTCTTGCGGCGGCTTTATGCACAGTGTACCTATAAGGGCTGTTGGATTGCCGAGACTCCTGTCTATTCCACTTTTCACATTGGACAGTGGGGGAGCATTTTATGTGATATTCACTGGCACAGGAATGGAGCATAATGGGGACGACCCGTTGCCGTGAAGTTGGAACCTCGACTAACTAACTAACTTCTTCTTCTTCTTCCTCAGCATTCCGTGCCATTGAGGTTCATTGCTGCAGATACAATCCGTCTCCATTCGTCTCTCTGGTGGACCTTCTCTTGCCAGTCGTTGATTCCAAGTGCTTGTAGGTCTGTATATATATTATTTCTCCACCGTCTTCTTGGTCTACCTCGGGGTCTACGGTCATTTATTTCCTGAGTGTAAGCGAGTATTGTTTCCCTATTATTTTCCATTCTTTCAGCCATTGTAGTCTATTAGCCTTCATGATAACAGTGATTAGCGGGGACTTTAACTAACTATCTAACCAAATTAGCATAATGAGCCACGTCACGAAGATTTTGCTAAGAATAGTCATGCAAAAGTTATGAAGAAAAGACAGCGCGAAATCGGAGAAGAACAATGTGATGTCGTAGAAGGGAGTAAATGTGTACTTGCTGAAAACAGTAATCTAACGTTCGATAGAGGTAAACAAGGATCTACAAGACTGCTTCATTGACTACACAAAGGCTTTCGATAAAGTAATTCGTGTCAACAGGATGAAAATGCTGAAAGATCTACAAATTGATGTAAACTGATTTTATACTTGTAAAAGAACATATATTGAATACAACAAACTGCCATAAATATTGATAATGAAGTAGGTAAATCATCATCATCATGTGCATGCCGATAATCGTGGGCGGTCATTTTTCGCCATCTCACACACGATCACCAAAGTTTCATACAGACTTGGTTTGTTTGGCCGTGTTTAGACAATAAACAACCAAAGTTCCATACAGACTTGTTTATTTATCCTTGTTTAGACAATAAACAACCAAAGTTTCATACAGACTTTGTTTATTTAACTGTGTGTAGACAATAAACAACCAAAGTTTCGTACAGACTTTGTTTATTTAACCGTGTTTAGACAATAAACAACCAAAGTTCCATACAGACTTTATTTAACCGTGTTTAGACAATAAACAACCAAAGTTTCATACAGACTGTGTTTATTTAACCGTGTTTAGACAATAAACAACCAAAGTTTCATACAAACTGTGTTTATTTAACCTTGTTTAGACAATAAACAACCAAAGTTTCATACAGACTGTGTTTATTTAACCGTGTTTAGACAATAAACAACCAAAGTTTCATACAAACTGTGTTTATTTAACCTTGTTTAGACAATAAACAACCAAAGTTCCATACAGACTTGTTTATTTAACCGTGTTTAGACAATAAACAACCAAAGTTCCATACAGACTGTGTTTGTTTAACCGTGTTTCAATCACAAGTATACTGCCCCGTGTCTGGTACCTCCGCGTGAAGAGCCGGCTTCTGGACATAATCTCCTACGTGGACACGCCCTCTGTGAGGTCCGCGACATAAACTTATTAGCCTGGTGGGGATGCCAATGAATCGCGTGGTCCAGAATCTCTATTGGCATCTACTTAGCGTGAAGAATTCCCTCCTTCATGAAGAAAGTCCGTGGTTTTAGCTAAGCTTCCTGAAGAAGATTCCGCGGTGGCATTCCAGGTTTCCTCCTGAATAAGGAGGTCATGGGGCTGTTCTCCTCACGGAGGCCATCATGATGTGCAACCTGGCTGTCTTCCCGTGATGCACTTTTTCAGGACTGGCACTACTACCACATGAACCGGGGTTTTCGTCTCTCTAAGTGAGTAGTCGGTTGACCACTGATTTATTAACATCAATTTGTTCAGCAATCTTCCTGAATGCACAAGAGATCGCTATGTGTCTTTGTCTGGCTGTGCGTGAGACTGAAAACTTGAGGGATTGTCCGGAGGGCTTTGGTTCTTAGAAACCCAGGGACTCGCTGAACAGAACCGCCAAAACTATCATGGGGGTGACAATTACAACACAAGAAGGCCAGCAACACGTGGTGTTCTGGCGGGTTTCACATGCAGACTGAGCACCTGTAGAGAGGGAGAAGGAGGAGCAGGAGGAGGAGGAGTAGGTGAAGGGATCAGGTACCTTTGAAAGTGCCTGATCCCTTCACCTACGTCTACTCCTCCTCCTCCTGCTCCTCCTCCTCCCTCTCTACAGGTGCTCAGTCTCCAACCCGCCAGAACACCACGTGTTGCTGGCCTTCTTGTGTTTTAATTGTCACCCCCATGATAGTTTTGGCGGTTCTGTTCAGCGAGTCCCTGGGTGTCTAAGAACCAAAGCCCTCCGGACAATCCCTCAAGTTTTCAGTCTCTCCAAGGAAAAGCAAGACCATGTGCTGTAGACATTTTGATGCTGTCTTTCAGCCCTGTACAAGTTTCTGTTAAACTGAATTTTTTTTTTTTTTTTTTAAAAGGTCCTTTTTAGAGCCACCTGAATATCTTTGTTGGTGTTTTATACAAGTTCAATTTTTATTATATGTTTCTAAAATGTAACCAATTGTATGTCAAACTGTAAAGTCAAATTGTCCATATTTCATTTCCAAACATAAAATAGTCCATAGCCATACAAAATACCATTTACCATATCAAACCGAATCAGTTCTTAGCTAATATCGAACTAAATAAAGATCGTTAAAATTATCTTAACTAAAATCCAAATGAAAAGATAAAGAAATGATCTGTTTGTAAGCTACTTTCGGGTTTCATGACCAAGGGAAAATACCTCTACCCAACCGCGCCCACTCCAAATACATTCATTGTGCCTGTGATGAAGTTCCTAACCCCCCCCCCCCAACTCTCTCTCTCTCTCTCTCGCTCTCTCTCCCTCTCTCTCTTTCCCTCTCTCTCTCTCCCTCTCTCTCTCTCCCTATCTCTCTCTATCTCTATCTCTCCCTATTTCGCTCTCTCTCCCTCTCTCTCTCTCGCTCTGTCTCTCCCTCTCTCTCGCTCTCTCTCCGTCTTTCTCTCCCTCTATCTCTCTTCTTCACTCTCTCCCTCTCTCTCTCCTTCTCTGTCTCTATCTCTCCCTCTCTATCTCGCTCTCTCTCCCTCTCTCTCTCCACCTCTCTCTCTCCCTCTTTCTCTCCCTCTCTCTCTCGCTAGTTCTCTCCCTCTCTCTCTTTCTCTCTCTCTCTTTCTCTCTCTCCATCTCTCTCCATCTCTCTCTCCCTCTCTCTCTCCCTCTCTCTCTCTATCTCTCTCCCTCTCTCTCTCCCTCTCTCTCTATCTCTCTCCCTCTCTCTCTGCCTCTCTCTCCCTCTCTCTCCATTTCTCTCCATCTCTCTCTCCCTCTCTCTCCCTCTTTCTCTATCTCTCTCCCTCTCTCTCCATCTCTCTCCCTCTCCCTCCCTCTCTCTCTCTATCTCCCTCTCTCTCCCTCTCTCTCTATCTCTCTCCCTCTCTCTCTCGCTCTCTCTCTCTCACTCTCTCTCTCCCTCTCTCTCTCTCGATTTCTCTCCCTTTTTCTCTCGCTCTCTCTCCACCTCTCTCCATCTCTCTTTTCTTCTCTCTCTCCCTCTCTCTCCATCTCTCTCCATCTCTCTCCCTCTCTCTCTCTCCCTCTCTCTCTTTCCATCTCTCTCCCTCTCTCTCTCCATCTCTATCTCTCTCCCTCTCTCTCCCCTCTCCATCTCTCTCTCTCTCTCTCACTCTCTCTCTGTCTCTCTCCCTCTCTCTCCCTCTCTCTCTCCCTCTCTCTCTCCCTCTCTCTCCCTCTCTCTCTCCTTCTCTCTCTCCCTCTCTCTCCTTCCCACTCGCTCTCTCTCTATCTCTCTCTCCCTCTATCTCCCGCTCTCTCTCGATCTCTATCTCTCTCCCTCTCTCTCTTTCGCTCTCTCTCCCTCTCTCTCTCCCTCTCTCTCTCTCGCTCTCTTTCTCCCTCTCTCTATCTCTCTCCCTCTCTCTATCTCTCTTCCCCTCTCTCTCCCTCTCTCTCTGTCTCTCTCTCCCTCTCCCTCTCTCTCTCCCTCTCTCTTTCCCACTCTTTTCCTCTCTGTTGTTTTTGCGCAAGAAATTTCCTAAAGCATCTATTTTCTTTTCATCAATCATCCCGCCATGTTATGGGTTCCAGCGCTGTACTGCCGATGCTGGCAATCTGACTCTACATAAATTTTGTAAATAAACTAACAATGCTTTCATTAATAATACCCCGTATTTCACATCGCCGTCCGGGGCTCCCAAGAAAAAACTATATAAGGAACAACTACATTGTTCCAAACTAGGAACTAGCATACTAGCGAAGAACATAAAATATCCTGAACGTACATAACAATTAGAACCAGTTACACGAGTAAACCGATCTTTACCTCCGGCTGTAGCCATCTCTCAGTGTTGAGAAAACACTCAACCTCTGCCCACACCACCCTTGCCTATTCCCCAGGAATACAAGGCCGTAAATAGCGACCCAGGCTCCAATCCCAATGTTGCTAACTATGGTGCATTGTTTCCTCCCTTGCCCATAAAACAGGCTCCACTTAGCATGTCAAAGGGGACACCGTTAAACAATGTTGCGGTGCCCCCGATGCCTGCTTCTAATGTAGGCACTTCCAGTAGCTCTCTTAGCAGTGGTCCCTCGTTGGACGATAATCCACACTCTTATCAGTGGAATTGACAACTTCAACAGCTAATGCAATACAATCCTGCAGCCTGCACCAAGCTTTAATGATGTCACTCCATCACAGACATTCTCCTACCCCCTCTAATAGTCTTAACTACCACTAAATAAAGTTTCAAAACCTCTGAAATTTTTCTAACACAAGCGACATCATCTTTTCATTGTGTAATGTTCGCCAATCACGATCAGTGGCTCAACAAAGATGGTCTACATATAGGCCATCTCAACATCTATCATTTGCTCAATAAATTACCTGAGCTTTCAGTAATACTTTGCAAACAGTTCCATGTGTTTGGAATCACAGAACGCCGTCTCAACGACAAAATAACCGACTCTGAAATCTCTCTTAAGGGGCTTAAAGTAATTCGAAGAGACACAAATCAAAAATTAGAGACATATTCTTCTTCTTCGTTCATCCGGAGTTTTTTTTTTCGGATGTGATTGCGTTGTGCCTGTTTACAGCAGAGCTGCGTTCTTGCGCCATTAGGCCGACACATCCGACTTCTGCGGGCATTTGTTGACAGGGTTAACCTTCCCGGGAGAGACATATTACTGTATACATTTCCAATTCTCTCAACTGTTCCCGTAGAAGTGATCTCGAGATAAAAGAGATAGAATGTATTTGGTTAGAAGTGAAGCCAGTCAGCCAGCAACCGTTTCTCATTGGATACCTATATCGGAATCCTTGTGCTGGATATAGTTGGTATGACTATTTCACTACAATGATGGATAGGGTGTTTACAGCAGGTAGAGAAGTCATGATATTAGGTGACTTTAACATAGATATTACTAAATCCAACCAGACATGGGAAGATATCATTCTATCTTACAATTTCAAACAACTAATAAATCGTCCCACAAGAGTTACAGACACCTCCTCAACTATAATTGATCATATATATGTTACTTGTCCAGTTAATATTACCGAATGTTCTGTTCCTATTAGTGCAGTTAGTGACCATTACCCAAAATGTTGCACATGGTCGAAAATTGGGTTCAAAACTCCTAAAAATAAACATTTAAGCATCAAATTTATAAACTGTAAAGCTCTCAACCAAAATTTATTTTAGACGACTTAAAAAAATGCAGCCCTTGAACATGTTTACCAACTTCCTGATCCGGATGATGCACTAGCTTACTGGACAAAGACAGTCTACAATGTATTTGATAAACATATGCCAGTCAAAGAAGTTCGAGTCAAGAATCAACATAAGTCCCTGTGGTTCTCTAGCGAAGTTATCGAAATCATGAGAGAACGAGATTCAGCACGCAAAAATAAAGATTTTATCAATTACCGCAGACTTAGAAATAAAGTTAAATATGAAATTCGTAGGATAAAGAAAGATCATTTCAAAAATTTAATTGTAGATAAATCAAATAACACAAATATATGGAAGGCTATTAACTTGATAACCAACAAGAAACACGCTTCAGAGTCAGCAATATCAAACTCTATAACATGCGCGGATTACAGTTACTTCTTTCAATCAGAAATAGAGAATCTAAAGTCCTCAATACCAGACTCAGTATGTAATTTAAGTTCACTGTCATCATTCTGTGAAGGGAAGTGCTCTAGAAATATTCCCCCTGAGATTCCCTTGATGTCTGTTGCAGAAGTATATAAATATCTCTCGAATCCCAAAGCAACAAATTCAGAAGGCCTAGATGGTATCAGTAATAGAATTCTTCGGTGTGCTGCACCAATTATTAGTGAGTCCTAAACGTTCATATATAACCAGTGCCTGCCCAAAAACTACTTTCCATCTGCCTTTAAAGTTCCTAAATTGTATCCTCTACTTAAAAATGGTTCAACTGATATTAGCGACTTGGGTAATTATGGACCTATTTCCTTACTATCGTCGCTATCAAAGCCATTAGAAAAACACATGCATACAATAACACTACATCATTTAATTAACAACGATCTAATAGTTGACAGTCAATCTGGGTTTCGACCTAAATATTCTTGCCATAGTGCCCTTACAAAAATGACCGATAACTGGCATCTTTGTATCAACAAAGGCAACATTTGTGGAGCTGTATTTGTAGACTTTAAAAAAAGCCTTTGATATGGTAGATCATGATATTTTAATTAGAAAATTAAAACACATGAAGACTAGCACCAATATGGTGAACCTAATTGCGTCATTTTTATCTGACAGACACCAAGTAGTGTCCTTCAATAACTGTCTATCAAGACCCACACAGCTTAATTTTGGTGTGCCTCAGGGCTCAATACTAGGTCCGCTGCTTTTTGCAGTGTATATTAACGATCTTCCTTTATACCTCAATACTTCGTGTGACCTATTTGCGGACGACTGCACTATTTACACTAGTCAAGAGAGCCTTTGTGACTTAGAGAGCTCTTTACAAAACGAACTTGACAACCTTAGTAGATGGAGCAATGAAAATCGCATGTTAATTAACATCGACAAAACCAAATCCATGCTAATAACGACCAGACAAAAACTACAGACCCTAGCCATAACTGGGACACCGCTCGAGCTCCACGTAGACTCGTTACCCATAATTAATGTAAATGAACATAAAACATTAGGTCTTTTAATTGACAGGCATTTAAACTGGAGCCCTCATGTTCACGTCCTTACCAAGAGAATAGCACAAAAAGTTTACCAGCTTGCTAAAATTCAGCACTTTTTCGATGAAAGCACACGAAAAATATTCTATGCATCCTATATCCAATCACCTCTCGTTTATTGTTCCACAGTCTGGGATGGTTGCCCTAAATCTAATATGAAACGATTGTGTTCGCTTCAAAACCGCGCTATACGTCTAGTTTCTAGCATAAAGCACGTTGAAAGTAATAAATTATACAGCCATCTAAGACTTCTACCACTTCGAAAGCGCTTCATTTTTAACAAAGCCAAATTAGTGAATAAAATTATATCAGAAAATACCCCAGAGTATCTTCTACCGTTAATTCAATCTAATGCAATGAAGAGTAAGCGCTTAAATTTATTACAGCTTCCTAAGCCTAGATTGGACTTATACAAAACTTGTTTCGCATATTCTGGTGCTCACTTGTGGAATAGCCTTCCACCAGATCTGAAAACACCAATGAGTCCCTACACATTCAACCGAAAACTCTTTCAATACTTACTTCATGCCTCCATAAGTCACCTACTGGTATCATTTTTCCACTATCATTCTTCACTGTATGTGTGTGAGCGAGTCAGTTGGTGAGAGAGTGATTGAGTAAGAGTGTGAGTGGAAGAATTAGTATGAGTGAGAGTTAGAGAGTATGCATGCGCGTGTGCCTGAGTGAGTGTAAAAGTGAGCGAGTGTGTGTGGACATATGTGTGAGAGATTTAGTTAGAGAATGAGTGAATCTGAGAGAGTGGGTGTGTTGTGTGTCTGACTGTCTGTGTGATAGAGTGTGAAAGTTAGTGATTGAGTGTGAGTTAGAGAGTCAGCGAGTAAGTGAGTGAGCAAGGGAGTGTGAGTGAGTGAGAGAGAATTTGTGGGTATGCGTGTATGTGCGCGAATGAGTGAGTGTGAGAGCGAGTGAGTGTGTAAAAGAGAGAGCGTGGGTGAATGAGAGAGTGCATGAGAAAGTGTGGATGTATGTGTGTGCATGTCTGGATATGTGTATGGGTGTATATGTGTGTGTACATGTGTGTATCTGTGTGTGCCGCTGTGTATATGTCTGTACGTGTGTTAAGGTGTGCGTTCATGTGTTTATATGTGTTTATATGCATGTGCGTGTCTATATGTGTGTATGGATGAGTGTGTGCGTGTGCTCGTGTGTGTATTGTATATCTTTGTGTGTGTAGTGTGCATGCATGAAGTGTATGCGAGGGAGTGTATTTTCGGGTGTTATGTGAGTACGTGTGCGTAAGTATATGGATGTGTGTAGGTGTGTGTATGTACGTGGGTATATGTGTGTATTTGCGTGTGTATGTTGTGTGTGGGTGTGTGTATGTACATGTGAGAGAGAGAGAGAGAGAGAGAGAGAGAGAGAGAGAGAGAGAGAGAGAGAGAGAGAGAGAGAGAGAGAGAGAGAGTTGAGCGCACACATGCCATCTAACATGCTGTTCCATATGTTTTGTGTATTCTTATTTTCATATTATCGTTTTGATGCACTTGATTTTAACATGCATAAAATGAATTCATGTAAATTACTGTAGAGTAAGTGAGAGAGTTCATGAGTGAGAGAGAGAGAGAGAGAGAGAGAGAGAGAGAGAGAGAGAGAGAGAGAGAGAGAGAGAATGAGTGTGAGTGTGTGTATGTAAAGAGAGAGAGAGAGAGAGAGAGAGAGAGAGAGAGAGAGAGAGAGAGAGAGAGAGAGAGAGAGACATGCCCACGCATGTCATGTAACATACTATTCCATATTTTTTATGTATTCTCATCTTTCATATTACGAGGTATCATTTTTTATGCCACTTGATTGTCCTGTAACATGCCATTCCATATTTTTTTTTTAATTCCCATCTTATCATTTTGTATGCCACTTGATTTTATCATGTATAATATAACATTACTGTGATGTTAGTGAGTGGGAGAGAGAGAAATAGAGAGAGAGAGAGAGAGAGAGAGAGAGAGAGAGAGAGAGAGAGAGAGAGAGAGAGAGAGAGAGAGAGAGAGAGATAGGGAGGGAGGGAGAGAGAGAGAAAAAAAAGAGAGAGTTGAATTGCATCACTAATTTCAACGCTACATAATGTATATGTACAATTTTTTCTCCACTTCTTGCAATTGCGAGAATTCTCACGACAAACGTCAGTGCCTCAATTGTGTGTAAAGTGTGGGAGTTTGTTCTTATTAGTTTCCATGTGAGGCATCATGTATGTGTCTAGATGTGAGGATGTGTGTATGAGTGTGTATGTGAGGGATATGTGTGTGTGTGGGGGTAGGGGAATATATGTGTGGAGGGGTTGTGTGTGGGGGATTTTTATGTGTTAATGGGTGATTTGTGAAGGGATGTGTAGTCGGTGGTGGATGTGTGTGTGTGTGTGTGTGTGTGTGTGTGTGTGTGTGTGTGTGTGAGGGATATGTGTGTGTGGAGTAGGGGGGAATTTGAGAGGATAGTTGGAAGTATGTGGGTGTGGGTGGGTTGGGAGGGGTGTGGGTAGGGAGTGTGTGTTTGGGTGGGTGAATAGGTGTGTAGGAGATTATGTGGGTTGGGGATGGGTGAGTAATGGGTGTGGGGGATGAGTGTGGGGGTTTCTATGAATGGGATATGGATGTGCGGGTGGGAGTGAGTGTGGATGGGGTAAATGTGAGTGGGTGGAGGATGTATGTGTGGGTGGTGAGGATGTTTGTAGGTGGAGGATGTGTGAGTGGGTGGGGAGATGTGTGGGCGGGGATGTGTATGGGGAATGCATGCGGGGGATGTGTAGGGGGAATGTGTTTATGGATGGAGTTTTGTGTGAGAGGGGAGATGTGTGAGAGGTGGGGGAGGTGTGGGATGTGCAGGTGATTGAAGGATGTATGCGAGGATGGGGGATGTGTGATTGGCTGGGTGGTTGGGGTGCGTGTGGGTGGGAGGGTAGATGAGAGATGCATGTGTTGATGGGCGCGTGAGTGATGTGTGGGTGTTAGTGGTTGATGGATGAGTACGTGAGTGGGTGGATGTGTGTGAGAGATGAGTGTATGGGTGGGGGAGGTGTGTAGTTGTGAGAAGATGTGTGTGAGCGGCTGATGTGTGTGGGTGGGGTATATGTGGGTGGCGGGGTGTGTGTGTGTGGGTGGGAGGTGTGTGTTTTTGGGTTATGGGTGGGGGATATGTGTGGGCAGGTGGGGAGATGTGTGTATGGGTGGGGATGTGTATTTAGGTGCGGATGTGTAGTTGGGAGGTGGCGAATATTGGGTGGGTGAATGGGTGTAGGTAGGCTGATGTGTGTGTGTGGGTGGGTGGGGAAAATTGTGGGAGTGCGGGATATGTGTGTGGATAGGTGCGGGATGTGTGGGTTGGCGGGGATATGTGTGTGTGGTTTCTTCTTCTTCTTCTTCTTATTCTTCTTCTTCTTCTTCTTCTTCTTCTTCTTCTTCTCCTCCTTCGTCGTATTCTTCTTCTTCTTCTTCTTCTTCTTCTTCTTCTCCTCCTTCTTCTTCTTGGTGTGTGAGGATGTATTGATGTATGTGTGTGGGTGGGGGATCAGTGGGTGGGTGGCGGCATTATGTTTGTCTGGTTC
>JACEFZ010005763.1:0-40000 GCA_014155875.1 Cepaea nemoralis | reverse complement strand
TGAGGAAGTAAAAGCGGTCGGCATGCTACTGACCACATCACCCGCCGGGGGTCGATGGGTCTGTACAAATATGGGACTAACATCATATGCCACATGCGCTTTCAGGCGTGTAAACATTTAGTTGCTTACATTTAAGAGGTTGGGTCCACCCACCAGCTGTAACTCTAACAAATGACTGGTACCCATTTCTGCGGCTGGATCCACCCACGACCTGTACTGGTCGGACAAGATAATCTCTCCGTGCTAGGGGATGGTTCCAGACCAATTTACTGACTGCATATTCTGGTCGAGCTGCCACATTCCACCACATTTACCCATCTGCAGCTCAAAGTTTACTAATGCTAGAAGTGTCAACGGGTGCGTGCGTGCGTGAGTGCGTATAAGCATGCGTACGTGTGAGCATGCGGGTCTGTGTGTAAGCTCTGGGGTGGCCTACATATTCTAGTTGTACTTCACTGCAGCAATTATTGCTAAATGTGTACCAGGAACTGTAACCGGCATCGTTGTTGGACGTGGTTACGTAACCTACATGTCATCAATCTCGTCATTACCTTGCACGGACAACTAAGTACACTAATTGTTCTATAGTTAAATATTACGTGGGATCGGCAGGGGTGCTGGAAGAATCTCAAAACTGAGAGGGAAGACCAGGAGAACTTTCAATCAGATAGCGGTGGGAACGATTAGTAGTACGACTCTTCGTTGGCTGTTAAACAAGGGGACGAAGCATGTATGGGAATGTCCTGAGTGCAGTGATGTCGGTTCTGAGCTTACCTCACCTCAACTCAACTCTGTAGTTAAATTCATATTTTTTAACGCTCGCTCGCTTTAAACTCAAGTTAGCCTATACACTACTTCTAGTAGCATTGGACTGATTTGTGCATGTGGATTAGCTTTCCCTATTACCAGTGTCCCTCGCCATCAGGCGAACCCACTCTTATTTCAAAGGTACGTGTAATTTATGTACCCAAGTCAAGGGCGAGAAGCGGAACATTTTAGTCCAACCTACCGGTGTAGGGGTTGAACCCTCTACCTCAGCATCAGCGCACCGGATGTTTAAGAACGAGAGCTCTTGTCCGTCCGGACATGCTAACCTCCAAATTAATAGTTTTATACTGTCCGGGGTTTCTGAAATGAGGGAACATAGCTTCGTGCCCTGATCTGGGTTTTGTCTTTGACTTCAAGACTGTTTCAATTTTATTAAGAGCTTGCGTTTGTCCTTTTGACCTAGATTTGTTATTCTTTCGAGGCAGCGTTCAGTGCTCCTGTGGTGACAGATTGCATCGTTGTGAGAGAGAGAGGAGTCTGGGTTTTAATATTGCTAATGCTGCTTCAGTGGCTACTTCTTCTTCTTCTTCTTCTTCTTCTTCTTCTTCTTCTTTTCTTCCTCTTTTTCCTCTTCTTCTTTAGCATTTATCCTCCAATGGATTAAGAGCCTTCATCCAGCTTAGGCCATCCCTCCTATCCTTTACAACCTCCAACAGCTGCCTT
Organism: Cepaea nemoralis; assembly: GCA_014155875.1. Classification (NCBI taxonomy): domain Eukaryota; kingdom Metazoa; phylum Mollusca; class Gastropoda; order Stylommatophora; family Helicidae; genus Cepaea; species Cepaea nemoralis. Next base: position 38,509 of record JACEFZ010005763.1, on the reverse strand, counting down.
CCCTGTATTATTTCTCTCTCTCTCTCTCTCTCTCTCTCTCTCTCTCTCTCTCTCTCTCTCTCTCTCTCTCTCTCTCTCTCTCTCTCTCCGAATGTCTTTAGATCTCTATTTATTTCTTCTGCCTTGTGGGTTTCCAAAAGAAGGACTGTCTAGCTATACTACCAGTATTAACGGGTTTTCTCAACTGTGTCCTCTCCAGCGCCAGCCGCCTCCGTCCTTCTTCATTCCTTGATTCACATTGGAAGTGTTTTGGTTTCTACATAAGCTTCCCATTGTTTGTTGCTGAGCTGTTTCGTTTGTTGTTTCTTTATCTACAAGGAACTTTCAAGTGTAGTTGTTATGGAAGTCTCGTCACCGATAAAGTCTGCAAGGAAGTCAGCTGCAGTCTGTCCTGTGAAGTGTCACCCATTTCTTTGGTGACCGTCTAGCAATCTCTCTTTCTTTATTCTTCATGTTATGTTTTTGTTAAGTTTCTCAGCTTGGTCGTGTCCTTGTCCATTCTTTAGGCAATTATGTTTCCATGTCACGTGATGATTGAATGATACTGTAAGACAAGTTATTGGTTGATAATGTAAGACAGGTGATTGGCTGATACTGTAAAACAGGGGAATTGGCTGATACTGTAAGACAGGTGATTGGCTGATACTGTAAGACAGATGATTGGATGATACTGTAGACCACACAATTCAGCTCGTAAGTGTTGGAATCCCCTCCTCACCATCTGCCTCTGCTTGTGCCGGCAGACGACACCAGTTGTGTGTTGGGTGACTGTATTGACAAGTTGATATTTGTAAATATCAAATCAACATGTGATTTCAAATAAGAAACAACCTTGACAATCAAGTCAAAAGTAAAGTCAAAATCGCTTTTACACATCTGCGGCGCACTGGGCATGCGAATCTAGAACCATATTTGTACAGACTAACTGTCACTCACTGGATGAAGTGGTCGGTATCGCGCCGGTCGCCTTCATTTCCCTTGACACTCTCTAGTACCAGTTTAGGTTGGGTCGACCTGGCAACTAAAACAAAAGAAACCGTTCCTCATCCAGACTGAACCCAAGACAACCGGATCGGCAGGCTAGCGTGTAAACGCTACTATGCTACCTGACTCCCAGCAATGACAGAGGTGATGAGACGGAAGCGCGTCATACTCACGGCGTTCTCCTGGGCCACCGTGCTGTTGTAGACAATGTTGCAGTGTCTGGACGCTCGCATGGGGATGCCCATCCGCCTCAGTCGGCCCGCCTCCAGCATCTCCCAGGACAGATGCTCGGGGTTCACGTGGAAGGGGATCGGCTGGAAAACACAAACATACACTCTTCTCAACAGAGATTCGACATGTAGAGCGGAACCACTTGCATTCACTATCGTGGAAGTCTGGTATTTCATACACCGTCAGGTGTTCCACTTACCTTAGTTCCGGCTTTTACTTCTTATAGTCCATGCCATGTGGTGTTGGTGATCATGTCTGTCCACCAGTGCAGGATTTACGTATAAGCTACACAAGCTATAGCTTGGGGCCCCCAAGAAAGTGGGGGGGGGGGGGGGGGGGGGGGCCAAAAAAATATTGTCCGAGTGAGCAATTGTCATATATGTATATTTGACATATAATATCTGGACTTATAAAGGGTCCCATATTTCAAATAGCTTAGGGCCTTATCAAGTCTAAATCCGGCCCTTCTGTCCACAGCCTTCTGTCTCGTGTACTGCCAATCTTCTTACAGTCCATGGCGTTGGTGATCATGTCTATCAACAAACTTATATTTTGAGTACTGCCAATCTTTTTAAAGTCCATGTCTATCCACAGCCTTGTGTCTTTTGTGCTGTCAATCATTTCAGTACGAAATGTTTCTTCATATCATGATGTGAAACTACCCATCATCTTCTCTCTTGATCTTCCCACGTCTCTCTTTCCCTCCACCATTCCCGTTGTGACGACAAACTCCCGCCTTCCTCTTCGTCACACATGCCCAAAGAATTAGACTGTCTTCTTGTAATGTGAGTAACCAGTTCTCTTTGTGAGCAAACTTATGTCATTTCTATTTCTATGCAGTCCACTACGTTCTCATCATTCTTATTTGTATAAACCACATCTCCGCAGTTTCCACATCATTCCTTCACTTGTCTGCTAATGACTTCCGACAAGTAAGGACAATTCAGTTTGTGTGTAGAAGTGAGCGACTATAATGTCCAGACATAATGAAGAAGACAAAACTATGTGAAATAATACATTGACTGATTGAATGCTGAAGGATAGTATATCACCAAATGTGACCTCCCATTAGGACAGAAGGACAATATGCCGTCACACTGGGGTAATCGTTGTATATTTGTTTCGTGTCACGTTATCTGCCTCAATTTTAATGCGCAGTGAACGGAAATGTACATTACAATACTTGTTTATTTCATAATGTTTGGAACAAACATTTTTTTAGGGGGAAGGGGGGAGGCACTCGATCCGTTAATTATCTTATCATCATCATCATCATCATCATCATCATCATCATCATATTAGTCAGTCCGAGGAGCCGTGCTGAGATCATCTGATCACGCCACTGCCCCGTGTTACCATCATCACCAGGGGAGTTAGTCCAAAGGCAGGTTTGACGACTTCTGATGACGCCACTCCACTGCTCCCAGGTGTCAGCAATGTTGTTCAAGCCTACACAAGCCTGATCCCCCATTACTTAACACCGCGTCTATCTATGACCAACCTGCCGTGCACTTACTGCTGCTAGTCAAAGCTTAACATAACTAATTCTTACTGTTATGTTGTACTGTCACTGTCTGCAATTACAGTCTTCGTTTACAGCTTCTAGACAAATCCTGTTATAAAACAGTATACTTGTAAGCGTCTTTCAGTATCTACAGCTCGTCAATGAACACACCAACCCGGCCGTTAGTTACTGTACGCTACCGAAGAGATCCTACCACCATGGGATAGATCACAGTACTATGGGATGTCATACAAGCTCTTTAATTTGAACAATAGCTACCACCTCAAATGGACTTAGAATTAGCCACAAATTGACTCTGTATGAGCCTCAAATGGACTCTGAGACAGCCTCAAATAGACTCTGAATGAACCTCATTTGGACTCTGAAAGAACCTCAATTGGACTCTGAGTGAACCTCAAATGAACTCTGGATGAGTAGATCGATGATCTGGACTTGGCTGACAACAATTGGCCTCCTGGCCTGCACACACAGTCAGATGTAAGGTCAGTTACACACAGGACAGGGGGTCACAACTGTGAAGTCGGAGATGCATACGACAACCACAAATATAATTAATTAGATAAAATCAAGAAAATTATTATCCGATTTCACTAGGTGAAATTTCACTTCAAGGGATGAAATCATACACATATTTAGGTACCAATATAAACAAGGTTGAGAGAAAAGAGCCAGATATTAAAATAAGACCACGAAAGACACGGTAAGCTTCCATAGCACTAACAAATTTGTTGAAGTCAGGCGAAATTCAAATTTGGAATATTTAAATTTAACGTCAAAGCAGAATGGATTAGAAACACGCAGACTGAAACAATTACTAATAAACAAACACATTCATTAATTGATGTCTGCGCAGAATAGTGGGAATGAAGTATCATGACACAATTATAAATGTGGAGTTCAAGAGAGACGTAAACAAATTCTATTTGATCAATAAGTGAGGAGGAGACGTTAGTGCACATTGAGAAAACTGAATAGGACACGCATTGAGAAAACTGAATAGGACACACATTGAGAAAACTGGATCTGGATAGGACGCACATTGAGAAAACTGGATCTGGATAGGACGCACATTGAGAAAACTGGATCTGGATAGGACGCACATTGAGAAAACTCGATAGGACACCCATTGAGAAAACTGAATAGGACACGCACTGAGAAAATTGAATAGGACACACATTGAGAAAACTGAATAGGACAAGCATTGAAAAATATGGATAGGACATGAATTGAGAAAACTGTATAGGATGCACAGTGAGAAATATGGGTAAGAGACACATTGAGAAAACTGAATAGGACACACACTGAGAACACTGAATAGGACATACACTGAGAAAACGGGATAGGACATACATTGAGAAATGTGGATAGGACATACATTGAGAAATGTGGATACGACATACATTGAGAAAACTCGATATGACATACATTGAGAAAACTGGATAGCATATACATTGATAAAACTGGATAGGACAGACGTTGAGAAAACTGGAGAAGAAACACGAGGAGAAAACCTACTAGTATTATACCTGGAAAGTCTTTCCTCTGGAACCCACAAAGAAATTAAAGAAGGTCACATATACACCAAGAAGCACACAGTTTGATCTATGTGCACTGAAGAGTGAGGAGATAAAAGATAAAGTCAACGCACAGGTAAAGAACAGATCTGATGTATTAGCTAATCTGGAAATTCTAGTTCAAGATGTCAGTGACCAATGGGAAATATTGAAGAACTCAGACAGCCAGTCGCAGAAACAACTATCCCAAAAATGAAGATGACTTGACGTAAAACATTGATGATGGAAGACATCTTAAAACTCATGGAAATAAGAAGAAATAAACATAAACAAGAAAAATATGAAGAGATTCACAGGAAAATTAATAAGTTTTGCAAAGAGGCAAAAGAAACATGGCTTGGGGAAAACTGACGGGAAATTGAAAACCAACACAACACCCGGAATACCAAATTAATGCACAAAAGAACACATACATATACGGGTTGCCTTAGAACCGAAGGTGGCAAAATCATAAAAGGATTAGGTTTTAAATGCATGGTCAGATTATGTGAAAGACCTTTATAATGATACAAGAGAAAACCGGTATGATATTCTGAATAATAAAGAAGGACCATCAATTTTGAGAATGGAGGTTAGGAATCCTCTTAATCATCTGAAAACTTGCAAGAGACCCAGGTCCAGACAAAATCACGACAGAAATTATCAATGTCTTAGAAGAATATGGGGTAGACCAAGTCACCAGACTGCTGAACACAATATATGATACTGGAGATATATCCCCTGAATTATGTAAATCTATATTTATAGCAATCCCAAAGAAATCAGGAACGTTGGAATGTGATCAACACGGAACAATTAGCATAATAAGCTACATCACGAAGAATTTGCTAAGAATCGTCATGCAAAAAGTTAGGAAGAAAAGACAACCTAAAATCGGAGAAGAAGAATGTGATGTCAGAAGAAGGCAGAAAATGTTGAGTACTTGCTGAAAACAGTAATATAACTGTCGATACAGGTAAGCAAAGACATACTAGACTGATTAATTGACTACACAAAGGCTTTCGATAAAGTAATTCGTGTCAACAGGATGAAAATGCTTATAGATCTATAAATTGATGTAAAAAGACCTTATACTTGTAAAAAAAAACATGTTGAATACAACAAACTGCCATAAATATTGATAATGAAGTATGCCAATCATCATCATCATGTGCATGCCGATAATCGTGGGCGGTCATTTTTCGCCATCTCACACACGATCACCAAAGTTTCATACACACTTTGTTTAACCGTGTTTCAATAAGAAGTATACTGCCAAATAAAAAGATGTCAATTGCAACGAGAAACTGAATGTTGAAGTGTTACATAGAACCTCTGCTTTTGTATGAATGTTAGACGTGGATAATGAGCAGAAGAGGCTGAAAAACATCTAATGGTAGTGGGAATGTGGTTTCTGAATAAAATGCAAAGAATATCATTGATAGACAGAAAAACCAATGAGCAAGTACAACAAGAAGTAGATGAAATCTGAGTAGAGAATTTTTAATTGAACATATAGACAGTCAACATTTGTTGTACACGTTACGAGAATAAATAAACTAGAGAACTTGGTGACAATTGGCAAGATTTGAGAAGAAAAGAACAAGGGGAAGACAACGAAGTAAATACCTGGATGGCTTGACCACATAGCATGGTCGAGAATAGAATACAGAGCTGATCCACGATTCTGGTGATCGTGTAAGATGGCGAAACATGACCGCCCACGATTACCGGCATGGCACATGATGATGAAACTCACAGAGAAAAGGGACATAGAGGGAAATAGCAAAGGACTGACAAGTTGATGTGGTGGTGGTAAGGGCTTGTGCTGCATTGTGGGATCAGATGACAGAAACAGAAGATAGTTTGCACCTATGGGAGTCAGGTTGTCTGAACTCTGATAATGTTGTGCACCTATGGGAGTCAGGTTGTCTGAACTCTGATAATGGGCTGCAACTATGGGAGACAGGTTGTCTGAACTCTGATAATGTTGTGCAACTATGGGAGTCAGGTTGTCTGAACTCTGATAATGGTCTGCAACTATGGGAGACAGGTTGTCTGAACTCTGATAATGTTGTGCAACTATGGGAGTCAGGTTGTCTGAACTCTGATAATGTTGTGCAACTATGGGAGACAGGTTGTCTGAACTCTGATAATGGTGTGCATATATGGAAATCTGGTTCATTAAACTCTGATAATGGTGTGCAACTATGGGGGGTCAGGATCAATACCCCCACCCTCGTCCTACACTGCATGGTACTTTATGCAGTAGATGACACTCACAGATAAAACTAACAAGCGCGGGCGCAGGACCCTGCTATGTCTCTGTGTTGTGCACGAACTTGTAAGAGGACTATCATATTTAGTCAGCCTGGATGCACGGAAGTATAGGTTCCTTTCAGAACTCGCGATTCCCCAGGGGGAATGAACCGTCCCATGAGGTCCCTCGACCCAGTGTGTCATTCGGATGGCTCCTCTGCTGGTGGCCGTGTTTAGATCAAATGCAGATAACTCTACACTTTGATCACTTTTTTGGGGGAGGGGGGGGGGGGGGCAAAAGGCCGAGATGGTCAGCTTTGTCCCTCTCTTAGCGGATGACAAGTGCAGACGTGGAAACCTAATCCAAACACTCCCATGGTGGCGTGGCCTGTGACAATGACAGAAAAAGAGAAAAGAAAAATCACAACAAAAGAAAATGAGATTCCTGAGAAGAATACTCAATGTATCAGGAAAAGATAAGATCAGAAATGAAGAAATCAGGACTAAAGTCAGGGTTATAGCTGCGCTAGATTTCATTAGAAGGCAGCAAGTTAAATGGTTTGGCCATGCAAGTAGGTTACCAACTAACAGTATACCACAACAAGCAATGATGTACAGACCAGAGGGAAGCAGAGGAAGAGGCTGACCACGTAAACGATAGACGCAGGGGATAATAGGGTCCATGGGAATATCGATACATGAAGCCCATAATCGGGCACTCTCCCGATATTTATACTTCACCTCAACACCGCAAGGTACAAGAGGAACATGATGAGATGAGATGAGGTGAAGAAACGACCGTGCAAGTAGAACATTATGAACAAAAACAAACCGGACTTTGCAGCCAAGAGGCCCTGATCTGCGTCACTGAGAGATAACATCCGGGAATTAACACAAACGTCCTGACGCAGAAATATCTAATTAGTTGTTCATTAACTCCTGGAAGAATCAAAATAGTAACTTTAACATATGAAGGCCAGTAATGTCGATGCTGCTTCCCTTGATAATTAATAAATTAATACAAGACCTATTTATGGGGTATTCTGTTTATTCTGGGACTATGAATCAAATTTTCCGGACTTCTATTTGACTAAGCGGATTAACTTTCTGCGTTATACTTATTATTTATTTTATTTAACTGATGGCCAATAAATGAATGCTTTCATTCTGCCGTGTCATGTTTACTTCTGTCTGTGGTGTTTACTTCCCGCCACTAGGTCATACGATCTGTTTACTTATTTTTCTGCGCCTATGTGTGACCTTGGCGTGTTGGTTTTCATTTTTATAAACGCTGGGGTCACAAACAACGTCTGTATGGTATAGAGGTCACCGTGGCCAAGCCGTTACGTCGCTTGCTTCGCGTTCCGAAGGTTACGGGTTCGATTCCGGGCCACGTCGTTATGTTCACGTGTGCAATTATTTCGGAGTCTCCTGGGGGTCGTTGCTGGAGCTACGGAGTTCGTGCTTTGTGTTATGCTTTCGGCAGGCCGACCTGCGGACATAGACCGAGCCTATGGGGTCCAAACCCTGTGCAATGAAGTCAACCCTTTTGTCTTTTAAGAACCTTTCAAAGGCAATCGCAAACGTATTAGTTGTAGTCTTTCAGTCAATGCCGTGAGTGATTCTCAAATTGTGTTTCTCATGGCTCCCATCTCGCCCCAGTGCTCTCTGAGATTGCCCTGATAGTTGTTGCTAGCTGAGGAAAAGTGTTTTCCCACATCACTCTGAGTTCATCCATACTGTCTCACATATGATGAGACATTTATAGTGGCTGGCGAACTTGTTTCTTCGTCTCCTCTTCTTCTTCTTCTTCTTCTTCTTCTTCTTCTTCTTCTTCTTCTTCTTCTTCTTCTTCTTCTTCTTCTTCTTCTTCTTCTTCTTCTTCTTCTGCTGCTGCTGCTGCCACGTCTACTACTACTACTACCACCACCATTACTACTACCACTACTACTACTACTACTACTACTACTACTACTACTACTACTACTACTACTACTACTACTAATACTACTACTACTACTGCTGCTGCTGCTGCTGTTACTACTACTATCAAGAATGATGATGACCATTCATTTCATCCAGTGGGGTTGAAAGTATAGAGCCGTGAGTTCTAAGATGGCTGATAAGGCTATCTTGGCTCGAAATGTTCTTTGACAATGTGGGCAAAGAATGCTTGACGTTTCTAGAGGAGGATTTTCTGCAGTGGTTTTTCTGTTCTGTCTTTTCTTCACAGCTCTTGCAGTCCTGGTTGCCTCACAAGTGACTGCGCCCTTGTGTAATGATGCACGCTACGAATTTCGGTGTCTGACTGCAGTCTCCCAGGTGTCATGATGAATTCCAAAAGCATTCACTACTACTACTACTACTACTACTACTACTACTACTACTACTACTACTACTACTACTACTACTACTACTACTACTACTATAATACTACTACTACTACTACTATAATACTACTACTACTACTACTACTACACTACTACTACTACTACTACTACTACTACTACTACTACTACTACTACTATTCATTCTCTTTCTTGTTTTCCTTCCTCTTCTTCTTCGTACATCCAATGCTGTTTACTGTTGGGTGGCATTTACGTAGTGCCTGTTTGCCATAAAGCTGTGATATTTCCGACTTTAGTATTTGTGTGTGTGCATGTGTTAAACACATCATCGTCGTCATCCTCATCAAATGCCTTGCCGACTAATGTAAGCGATCATGCGTCTCCACATTTTGCCATCTCCGGTGGCATGTATCAGTTCGTGTGTTGACTCCCTCCAGTGCCACGACGCGAGACTGTCAACAATGGTCTCCCCCTGTCTTCCTCTACCTCTCTGTCCACACATCTTTCCAGTTAAACACATAGCAAATCATTAGAAAGGAAGAAAATATACACAGCTTGGCTACAATATGTGTGTGAATCGCCCATCGTAATACTGATTACATCAAATCATGTTTTCTGTGGAACAGGGCAGAAAGACAAAGATCTTGTTCTCGCGATGCTTTTGCAACATTGTTCGTATCATGCTGATGTCCCTAACTTCTGTGGGATTTTTTTTTCAGCGTGTTCTCTTTGATGTCTTCTGTCTTCATGGTATTCTCTGTGTTCTAGACAACGTTATCCATGCTTTCTTTGATTTTCATATCCTTCTCCGAGTTCTCTTTGATCTCTTCAGCCTTCTCCGTGCCCTTTTATCTTCTCAACCTTTTTGACGCTTCTTCTTCTTCTTCTTCTTCTTCTTCTTCTTCTTCTTCTTCTTCTTCTTCTTCTTCTTCTTCTTCTTCTTCATCTTCTTCTTGTAGTTCCACCTCGAGAAGGTGCTGTTTTCACTTACAAGCTCATTTTCTACAGTTAGAAAGACTGACCGATGGTCATTGCCACCACATTGTTTCCCAACAATTCGTTTGATGTTGCACTCCAGGTCTGGTGAATTAAATGTCAGGTCAGATGTGGTGTGCCATGATCTCGAGTTGAAGATGTGTGGGTCCAACGGCTTGTTAATCAAGATGACTCTATTCTTATCCTGCCAGTCTTTTCTCTCTCCTCTCAGGTTCACTTGATTATAGCCCAAGCTCTGCGAGTGGCTATTGAAATCGCCACACACTATTATTTTTTGTTACTTTTAATGGTAGTGTGTCCAGTGCCTGTGGGTGGTCACTTGGACACTAGTAATTGGTCAGATGTAGATCTGAATTGTCGGTCTTAAGTGACTGGTACTCGGCCCCTTACATGTAAACTACAATTTGGGAAGCACTTATGTTATTCTTTACAATGGTCAGTATCCCAGCCTCTCGCCTGTCCTTTCGGTCAGATCGGTAACACTCGTATCCTCTTATTTTGAAGGCTATGTTCTCAATGTGGCGAGTATTTTGCAAGCAACATACGTTTACGTGTTCTTGATTCAAGATGATTACTAGCTCTGTGTGTGTGTGCGTGCGTGTGTGTGTGTGCGTGCGTGTGCGCGCGCGTGTGTGCGTATGAGTGTGTGTGTGTGTTTGTGCGTGCGTGCGTGCGTGTGTGTGTGGGTGTGCGCGTACGTGCGTGTGTGCGTGCGTGCGTGCGTGTGTGTGAGAGAGAGAGAGAGAGAGAGAGAGAGAGAGAGAGAGAGAGAGAGAGAGAGAGAGAGAGAGAGAGAGAGAGAGAGAGACTCCCTCCGTATTTCATTGCATTATTTTCAGTCTTTGTTTGGTATGGCCAGACGCTCTGTTCTCAGGTCCCCCGGCACAGTATAATAATAGAATATCCGAGAAAGACCTCCATTCGTTTTGGCTGGACCCTTTCGAGGCATAGCCCCGATAAAGTTGTGCAGTAATCGACATATATCATGGCACGATTGCATGGCATCCTGATTTCTGTGGTGCGTCTCCAGGCCGGTTGCCTCCGTCTTCAGATCCTTTCCTTTACTAGAGTAGACTGTGGTCTTACTCGAGGTTAGACAAGTATGTATGTACACATGTATCTGCGCATGTATGTACGTACATAATTATCTACAGCAGTCTGGTTTTACGGCGCCAGAGACTCGCCATCGCCCCTTCTCATGTTAGTTACAATAGTACCGCCATGTCTAGGCCAGGAGTTGAACTGTTGCTGCCAGAGGTGATGAATGCACAAGCCATGGGAGTATTTTGTAAGGCTGGGCGCTCACCCCAGTTCTTACCCCCCCCCCCCCCCCAACCCCTCGGCTTATAACATTATAACAGCAATTTGGAACCCTTTTTGGTGCTGTCAAGTATTTCCCAAGTGTTGATCACCAAATAATCTTTTCAGTGTTCTATCTGGTCTTCCAGAATTCTCAAATCTACAGACACAAAGATAAAACTGTCCACACACAAACAGTAAACATTTAGTCATAGCTATAATGGAATCCAAAATTTGTCATTATTTATGAGATAAACAAACTTGAACTATTACATAGACAGTCGCTTAAGTGCGGTGGTGATGTATCAGTTTAACACCGCTGCTGTTCCGCGAAGCTATTAGGTAATTCACAATGACATATCGATGTCATCAATATAGTGATTTACACCGTGTCATGTCTGGTACTCTTATTGGAGACGCACAGACAGACGCTGACGCCGTATTTTGGGTGCTTCGTCAAATAATTAACCTAATAAATATTTTCTGCTAGTGTTGGGTTACTTGTTTTGGTGATTGGTTGGTCCGTTTGTCCGTTTGTTCGTTAGTTGGTTGGTTGAATAATTGGTGGACGTGGGTAGGTGGTTGGTTGGTTGGTTCGTTCATTTGTTCGTTAGTTGGTTGGTTGGTTGGTTGAATGGTTGCTGGGCGTGGGTAGGTAGTTGATTAGATGGTTCTTTTATTAGTTTTTCCGTTAGTTGGTTGTTGAATAGTTGGTGGGTGTGCGTAGGTGGTTAGTTGGTTGGATCGTTCGTTTGTTCGTTAGTTGGTTGGTTGAATGGTTGGTGGGCGTGGGTAGGTGGTTGGTTCGTTTGTTACTTTGTTTGTTAGCTGGTTGGTTGGCGTGAGTAGGTGGTTGGTTGGTTGGTTCGTTATTTATTCGTTAGATGGTAGATTGAATGGTTAGTGTGCGTGGGTAGTTGGTTCGTTCGTTTGTTAGTTTTTCGTTACTTGGTTGGTTGGATGGTTGGCTGGCGCGGGTAGGTGGTTGGTTCGTTTGTTAGTTTGTTCGTTAGTTAGTTGGTTGAATGGTTGGTGGGCGTAGGTAGGTGGTTGGTTCCACACACAAATTCAGGGATATCATGTAATAACCATGCAGAATACAATAGGCAAGCTGCTGGAGAAGTTAATTGCCAGGAAAATATCAAGCCAGCTAGAGAGGCAAGGTGTTTTCCCACCTACCCTGGGAGGTTACCGTCCAAACAGAGAAACCTGGACCAATGCAGCAGTTTTTGCCCATGATGTCTATGAAGGTTTCCACTCAGGCATTGAAACCTTTGCTGCCGCGACTGATCTTGAGGATGCGTACAACAGAGTACCATTGGATTTCTTAATGCTTCAGCTTCTTGAGCTCAAGATAAGTCCTTTCCTCCTTAGTTGGATCGCCGCAGCCCTCTTCCAACGGAAAGTAGTTTTCAGATATGGCAGTTGGACTTTGGAACCAACAACAATATATCCTGGCCTACCACAGGGATCACCATTATCTCCGGTGCTGTTCAACGCCTACACTGTGAGAATCACCAGCGAGCAGATCACTGGACCGGGGACACTGTCATATGCCGACGATTTTTAGTGTTTCGCCAGGGTAAGGATAGAGATCCGGTTGCTGTGGAACTACAAACCGAACTCAATCGCATAAGTACTTGTGTACTGAAGCTGGGGCATTGGTCGACACAACAAAGGCAACAGTGACATGGGTCTCATTGAATAATCATATTGTCAACACTCCAACACCAACGGTAAAACTGTGTTCAGAGACTGTGGAAAGAACGCAGGCAATGAATTACCTGGGGATACGTTTTGATCGAAGCCTTGCTTAAAATGAGCTCATAGACCAGGTGATAACAAAGGCCAAGCGGGGTTTGGCTGCGATGCGGGTGATGGCGGCAGCGATCTGTGAGCAGCGCCATCTATGTCTTCTATGCCAGGGGCTAGTCATGTCTGTTTTTGAGTATACGATGGCGATCCTGAATCTCAGCCGTAAGCAGATAGAAAGGATGGAAAGGATACAGAACGAAGCTATGCGCATTATTCTTGGATGTACAAGAGATACAGCATGCAGGGCGATGCGCTACCTTCTTAATTTTCCAACCATTGAGGACAGAATACAAATTTGCAGAGCACGTGCCTACCTCAGAGTTAACGCAAACACACAACATCCACTGCATAGTAAAATTAGGAAGGTGAAGGGCAGCAGGTTAAAAAGAGGAAGGTCGTGGATGGGAGTAGTGGGTTAGGTGGTAACTGATTAGCATTTCAGGAGTAATCCTTAGGATTGACCTAGTAAAATCCTTATATAAAAAGTATAGCTCCTGAGCCGTGACGTCAAAAAGCGACTCCTTCGGGGCAAGGGATATAACTCAGGAATACATAATTTAATGCTTTCTTGCGTTATTACCTCCCCTTTTTTGGGTTGAGAATTTTTTTTTTTTATTTATTTTTTTAAATGTAATGATTACTGTTAATTATTGTTGTAGTGGGCGGGGCTTAAAAACTAACAGCATGTGATTGAATGTGTATTAGGGTTACAGTGCTCTTCCTCGGTTTCTTTCCCTTTTATTTTTCTCATCTATTTTATCTATATAGGGCCGGGCGTAAGACTATCAACAATACATTGGGGCTGTGTAAGGTTTAGGGGTACAGTGTATCTCCGCGGGAGCGTCTAGGGTGCGGGTGAACGTAGGGTGGGCGCGCCGGGGTGGGGTGCGAAGGGGGCGGCGCATGGGGTGGGGCGAGGGGGGTTCGAACCCACGAGCCGCGCCGAGTGTCATAGGAAAACCGTGATAAGTAAAAGGTAAGTAGGGTTGGTATATGGTATGTAGAGAGTCGTAACGGTTTATTCACTATCATCATACGAGTTACAAATGAAAACCTTAAAAAGGTAAGGATGGCCGATAGTATTGAATGTAGTGAGTATGGATTAGTGAAATTCGTTGTTAAGAGGTGAGAGAATGGAGGAAAGGTTAGATAAGTACTTCTGATCCTTGTTACGGGGTAGACGAGGGGCAGGGTTGCTAGATAAATACTCCGACAGCAATATTAGAACACCCGAGGTTAAGGCTCATAGTAAAAGCTGAAGCATGAACTCATAGTCGGCTGACTTGAAGGTGAGCTCCTGGGTGACTCAGCGCAAGGCGATGTCGGCGGTGAACATGATTGAACGTATTCAGACATGTTTTGGGGAAAACCATGAATGACTCATCGTGACCTAACCACGGTATACATGCCCAGACATGTTTTTGGGGGTGGGACTGTAAACACTCTAAATCAACGCATGGTAAGACCACTGTATAACGATACAAACCTCTGACTATACATGTTTTAATGAGAATATCTAGGTGTTTTACTGTATACGTCTAACCGGATTGCACTGGTTGTTGTATAGTTTGACTCAACGTCATTATAAAGGAGCTCAAATGTCGGCTAAGGACACTGTGTTTGCAACAAGGGCTATCGAAAATACCTCACTAAAGAAACAGCTGTGGTAAGTAGAGTGTGATATACAGAGTCGCTATACGATGTAGTAGTCTCTCAGATCATACCAGCATAGTACAACGGCGATAAATACTAGCTAGTAGTCGGCAAACTGACGCTCTTACCACGGAAATTAACGCTATACTAGTATACTGTGGTGAATACGGGTTTATACAATAATAATATATGTAGATGACTACTGAAAGCACAGGTGACCTACTAACCACTTTGTGTCAATCTATGTGAGTGTCTGTTTCTCGGTCGTCCTTATGCTGTCTATGATGTAGGGTAAGTGATGGTAGATGATGTGGTGCATTCTAACTATGTAATGTATACATATGAACAAGTGTGTTTTTCACTAAAGTATATCAACCATGTTTTTTATGTTTTCCGTTTTCTGTTCACTAAAAGTATCCTGATTCTGGTTCGACAGATTTGAACATAAGAGAAGACACATCAACCACGCAGTGTTGGAGCAACGCAATTCTGTCACTCACAGAGGTATGTGTAGTAGGGGGATCAAGTCATCTACTTGTCTCTCCTATCTCCACTAAGTGTATTGAACAGTGTAAGACAAGGATCTATGGTCACTAATTACGTAGCCAGCCACAAGGACGTCATCTTTCTGCGCACTAACTTATGTATATGAAACAGGATGTATCATGTATTCAACTATTCAGTATTTATGGATCATATATCCGCTCATTAAAGTACACTGGTTCTCCAGAGTGAAAAGGTGCTGACACAAACTGAGCTGTCTGAGTGAAAAACTTGCAGCCACAGGACAACTTAGAGTCATTCTCTGTGGTCACTAATGTATCAATGTAAATCACTAAGATACACGGTCTAAAAATAATGTGTCTCTTCACATTGTGCCAAGGCTACATAAAAATCAAATATGTGGTGTCAAATTCATGTAAAGCTTACAATATGATATCCCTTGTGTAAAAAAAAATCTTTATCGTTTCACCAGAGTGAAAATTTGCTGACATAACCAGGAAAAAGCTACCTTACAGAGGTACATACAAGAAAAAAGAAATCTCTGACAGTCTACCACAAATTATTGGTCTGCATTCACCATTGTTTTTCACTAAAGGAGCAACACTAAATATTTCACTCCTAGGTATTAGGGGGCATATTCACCTTTGCTCATTAGTATAGTACACCTTGATATGCCATATAAATAACACAAAGAACAGCATTACGAAACAAGCCGCTGCTAGCACAAGAGGAAAAGCATATAGTCATGGAGAAGACCCATTGTATGGACGGGATCAACAGAAACAAATAAATATTTTACTACAAGGGACAGCAAAAGATCAAAATATTCCTTTTAATATGTCTTAAAAGTTATGTGATATGAAATAATTTCTGTAGATATACTATAGTCATGATTGTCTTATGGTTGTGAAAAAATGTAAAATATAATGATTTTACCCTTCTTCACAGCTATTTGGCGACCAGTGCTTACAACGACTTGCGAAAACGTGAAAAAAACTACAGGAAGCTACACAAAACATATTGTGGTTGATCACTATACCTTAGTCATTACAGCGACACGAGATTATTGCGCTGTCACTGAATCGTTATCTAATACCACAAGCGATAACTGTGTTGGATAATATTGTCGTAGTATCACAACTCACACATCAGCTACTGGAACCAACTTATTGCTTTATCACCGTATCATCAAATACTACTACATTTTTTCTATCATGATGGCCACCAGTCAGAAAAATAGCTATCTATGTCACACCTGTGGTAAAAACTTTACAAAAAACCGCAATCTTACACGTCACATTAACACCGCACACAAAACCACAACTCATACATGCCACCTCTGTGGCAATCTATACAACAGAAAAGACAACCTAAAATACCATATAAAAACACATCACCAGACTTCATCAACAACAACACCCGCAGCAAGCACGGACACTACACCATCAACAGCAAACACGAACAATACACTCTCAACAACAAACACGGATACTACACCCGCATCATGCAAAAGAAAAGCACCAGCAGACACACAACCATCAAAAAACCATAAACACGATAACGAGCAAGTGGTAGCAGAGGAAGCCGACATAGAGATAGATGAGGAAGTAGAGATAGATGAGGAACTAAAGACCTTAGACAAACTCCCCGACGACGACGACATCCAACAGACATATAGAGACAACTGGGCAGCCCTTAGGACACATCAGAACATCAACAAACATATATCGACCTACAACTTTTTTCACCGACCAGACGCAGTACAACCAATAGACTGGACCGAGACATTAAAACCAGTATTTAGTAGTCAGACATGCCGCTTTAAGGTAAATTATAGCCATCACATGATTTTAAGACATAAGGAAACGAAAGAACTTAGATTTTACCATTCATCATCAAACAACGCCTGTGAACTTGACGTACCCTTTTTAGTAAACAACGAGCAAGACTTTGATGACTTTACAGCCATAGTCCAGGATAGTGACATGTTCAATAACGCCCTACACAACAGACCCGACACTAAGTACCTGGTAGAGACAATACCCGCGACTAGTTTCTATGTATATCACATCACTGAACATCCGATAGGTAGCTGAAGCATTTCGTATAATGACATTATGTTTTGATATTTTTTTCTTGTTAAAAAAGTACTGTAAATAAACAGGTATAAACTATAACAGTGTGTTGTTTGTTGATTTCCTTTCGTGTTGACGGTGTATATAGTTGCCATGTGGTGAGAAAATGTTACATATTGAGGACAAAGTCAAGAAATATGTCAATAACACTAAGAAAAAGGGTAACCAAAATATAAAAAAGGCTGACCAAATTCAGAAATATCTCGACCAAACTCATGAAAAGTAGGAAAATTGTTAGTCAAATGTGAAAAATATGGTTCAAGTAGGAAATCATGTTAGCCAAAGGTGAAAACTATTGACCAAGTAAAGAAACTTCTCAGCCAAACTCATAAAAAGTAGGACAAATTTGATAGCCAAAGGGGAAAATGGTGGCCGTATACAGAAATATCTCGACCAAACTTACAAAAAGTAGGAAAATATGTCGACTAAAGTAGGAACATTTGTTAGCCAAAGATGAAAAATATTGGTCAAGTAAAGAAATATCGCATCCAAACTTTTAAAATGTAGGAAACTTTATTAACCAAATGTGAAAAATATTGTCCAAGTAAAGACATGTTTCAACTAATCTTATAAATATGTCGTCCAAACTTATAAACATTAGGAAAATGTGTTAACCAAATGGGAAAAATATTGACCCAGTGGAGAAATATCTCAACCATACTTATGAAAAGGAGGAAAATGCGTTAACCTAATGAGAAAAATATCGCCCAAGTAAAGAAAAAAAATTACACAAAACTTATAAACATTAGGAAAATGTGTTAACCTAATGGGAAAAATATTGGCCAAGTGAAGAAACATTTACACAAAACTTATAAAACTTAGGAAAATGTGTTAACCTAATGAGAAAAATATTGCCCAAGTAAAGAAAAAATTTACACAAAACTTATAAAACTTAGGAAAATGTGTTAACCTAATGAGAAAAATATTGCCCAAATGAAGAAATAGCTCAACCATACTTATAAACATTAGGAAAATGTGTTAACCTAATGAGAAAAATATCGCCCAATTGAAGAAAAAAGTTACACAAAACTTATAAAACTTAGGAAAATGTGTTAACCTAATAAGAAAAATATTGGCCAAGTAAAGAAAAACGTACACCAAACTTCTGAAAAGTAAGAAAATTTGTTAACCAACAGGTAAAAATATATGGGTTAAACTATGAAATATGTTGACCGAAGTAAGAAAATATGTTAACCAAATGTGAAAAATATTGTCCAAGTAAAGACATGTTTCAACTAATCTTATAAATATGTCTTCCAAACTTATGAAAAGGAGAAAAATGTGTTAACCAAATGGGAAAAATATTGGCCCAGTGGAGAAATATCACAACCATACTTATGAAAAGGAGGAAAATGTGTTAACCTAATGAGAAAAATATCGCCCAAGTGAAGAAAAAAGTTACAAAAACTTATAAAACTTAGGAAAATGTGTTAACCTAATGAGAAAAATATCGCCCAATTGAAGAAAAAAGTTACACAAAAACTTATAAAACTTAGGAAAATGTGTTAACCTAATGAGAAAAATATAGCCCAAGTAAAGAAAAACGTACACCAAACTTCTGAAAAGTAAGAAAATTTGTTAACCAACAGGGAAAAATATATGGGCTAAACTATGAAATATGTTGACCGAAGTAAGAAAATGTGTTAACCAAATGGGGGAAAATGTTGGGCAAAACATGAAACATCTCGACCAAACTTATAAATATCTCGTGTAAACTTATAAAAAAAAAAAAAGTAGGAACAAATATTGCTTCTGTAGTTATGTCAAACGGGTCTTGAACTTTTATCTGAACAGACATTTCACAAGACATAATCATCAACGTCAACACTTTCCCTCTTTTACATTACCGAAAGCTTCAACTTATCAGTCCAGAGTGTCCACTAAAGAAGCACTTATGCATACTAATCACCCAGCTCTTCACACTCTTAGTTTTTTTTTTTTTTCCTAACACAAAGTGTCTCTGTCTTTCATAGATAGCTTCACAACGTTTCTATGTAGCACCACTAACAACTCCAAATCTTCGTTGCACATGAGCTCTAATGAATCAGTCATAACAACATTTATGGCAATGCAATCTGTGGCTCCACCTGGGATAGTTTCAATATCATTTGAGTATTCGTCAGCAAAGATCCACTTCCCATGGCTGACATCTTCAACTTTCTATACCACAATGTCTGCTACACTAACCTTCTATTGGTCCATCTTTCAACAATACAAAGAGTGTTCTCGAAGTCTAGCTAACATAACATTGCTTACTTTGTCCACCTCTATCACACTTTGTCATTTCACAGCTGCAATAGCGGCAAGTCTGCAACCAACCAACAGTGTCTGTTATGAAGTCGACCTTTCTTAAAGCCACGTCTGCCTTATTGAGCCCTTGAATACCCTCTACCACATCTTCTAACCGACATTCAACGTTTCATACCCAATAACATTAACATTCTCAGGCAATACAGAACAGCCGATTTTCTGCTGACTAGGCAGATTTTCCAACCTAATAGAGATAAATCATCTGTCCCTCTAATCTGCTAGGCGCTATTCTAGATAACTATTATGGTCATCGACCATCAACCCTAGGCAGAACTTGAAAAAACAACAGAGATTGGGTTCCTGAGACGAATGAGTTGCATTCCTTGGACTACCAGAGTAACTAACGATGGTCGCCTAAAAGAGCCTAAGGAAAATAGAGCACTATATACATCAAACACAACAAACTCTTTCTTACTAACCCTAACCATGACCCTAACCATAACCCTAACGATACATCAAACACATCAAACTCTTTCTTAAGAGACATGGATGCAAACCAGTGTCAGAAATGGAAAAAAGTTAAATTTGTGTGATTAAATTTTAATTAAAATTTAAAAACTAATCGCAATTTTATTCGCGCACTTTACTTAATATACATATATAGGCTAAGTATAGGTATAGCTTAGGTATAGGACGTATATTGAGCTTACATCTTAAGCAATAAAATTGCGATTAGTTTTTAAATTTTAATTAAAATTTAATCACACAAATTTAACTTTTTTCCATTTCTGACACTGGTTTGCATCCATGTCTCTTAAGAAAGAGTTTGATGTGTTTGATGTATCGTTAGGGTTATGGTTAGGGTCATGGTTAGGGTTAGTAAGAAAGAGTTTGTTGTGTTTGATGTATATAGTGCTCTATTTTCCTTAGGCTCTTTTAGGCGACCATCGTTAGTTACTCTGGTAGTCCAAGGAATGCAACTCATTCGTCTCAGGAACCCAATCTCTGTTGTTTTTTCAAGTTCTGCCTAGGGTTGATGGTCGATGACCATAATCGTTATCTAGAATAGCGCCTAGCAGATTAGAGGGACAGATGATTTATCTCTATTAGGTTGGAAAATCTGCCTAGTCAGCAGAAAATCGGCTGTTCTGTATTGCCTGAGAATGTTAATGTTATTGGGTATGAAACGTTGAATGTCGGTTAGAAGATGTGGTAGAGGGTATTCAAGGGCTCAATAAGGCAGACGTGGCTTTAAGAAAGGTCGACTTCATAACAGACACTGTTGGTTGGTTGCAGACTTGCCGCTATTGCAGCTGTGAAATGACAAAGTGTGATAGAGGTGGACAAAGTAAGCAATGTTATGTTAGCTAGACTTCGAGAACACTCTTTGTATTGTTGAAAGATGGACCAATAGAAGGTTAGTGTAGCAGACATTGTGGTATAGAAAGTTGAAGATGTCAGCCATGGGAAGTGGATCTTTGCTGACGAATACTCAAATGATATTGAAACTATCCCAGGTGGAGCCACAGATTGCATTGCCATAAATGTTGTTATGACTGATTCATTAAAGCTCATGTGCAACGAAGATTTGGAGTTGTTAGTGGTGCTACATAGAAACGTTGTGAAGCTATCTATGAAAGACAGAGACACTTTGTGTTAGAAAAAAAAAAAACTAAGAGTGTGAAGAGCTGGGTGATTAGTATGCATAAGTGCTTCTTTAGTGGACACTCTGGACTGATAAGTTGAAGCTTTCGGTAATGTAAAAGAGGGAAAGTGTTGACGTTGATGATTATGTCTTGTGAAATGTCTGTTCAGATAAAAGTTCAAGACCCGTTTGACATAACTACAGAAGCAATATTTGTTCCTACTTTTTTTTTTTTTTATAAGTTTACACGAGATATTTATAAGTTTGGTCGAGATGTTTCATGTTTTGCCCAACATTTTTCCCCATTTGGTTAACACATTTTCTTACTTCGGTCAACATATTTCATAGTTTAGCCCATATATTTTTCCCTGTTGGTTAACAAATTTTCTTACTTTTCAGAAGTTTGGTGTACGTTTTTCTTTACTTGGGCTATATTTTTCTCATTAGGTTAACACATTTTCCTAAGTTTTATAAGTTTTTGTGTAACTTTTTTCTTCAATTGGGCGATATTTTTCTCATTAGGTTAACACATTTTCCTAAGTTTTATAAGTTTTTGTAACTTTTTTCTTCACTTGGGCGATATTTTTCTCATTAGGTTAACACATTTTCCTTCTTTTCATAAGTATGGTTGAGATATTTCTCCACTGGGCCAATATTTTTCCCATTTGGTTAACACCTTTTCCTAATGTTTATAAGTTTGGACGACATATTTATAAGATTAGTTGAAACATGTCTTTACTTGGACAATATTTTTCACATTTGGTTAACATATTTTCTTACTTCGGTCAACATATTTCATAGTTTAACCCATATATTTTTACCTGTTGGTTAACAAATTTTCTTACTTTTCAGAAGTTTGGTGTACGTTTTTCTTTACTTGGTCAATATTTTTCTTATTAGGTTAACACATTTTCCTAAGTTTTATAAGTTTTGTGTAACTTTTTTCTTCAATTGGGCGATATTTTTCTCATTAGGTTAACACATTTTCCTAATGTTTATAAGTATGGTTGAGCTATTTCTTCATTTGGGCAATATTTTTCTCATTAGGTTAACACATTTTCCTAAGTTTTATAAGTTTTGTGTAAATTTTTTCTTTACTTGGGCAATATTTTTCTCATTAGGTTAACACATTTTCCTAAGTTTTATAAATTGTGTGTAAATTTTTTTTCACTTGGCCAATGTTTTTCCCATTAGGTTAACACATTTTCCTAATGTTTATAAGTTGTGTGTAATTTTTGTCTTTACTTGGGCGATATTTTTCTCATTAGGTTAACGCATTTTCCTCCTTTTCATAAGTATGGTTGAGATATTTCTCCACTGGGCCAATATTTTTCCCATTTGGTTAACACATTTTCCTAATGTTTATAAGTTTGGACGACATATTTATAAGATTAGTTGAAACATGTCTTTACTTGGACAATATTTTTCACATTTGGTTAATAAAGTTTCCTACATTTTAAAAGTTTGGATGCGATATTTCTTTACTTGACCAATATTTTTCATCTTTGGCTAACAAATGTTCCTACTTTAGTCGACATATTTTCCTACTTTTTGTAAGTTTGGTCGAGATATTTCTGTATACGGCCACCATTTTCCCCTTTGGCTATCAAATTTGTCCTACTTTTTATGAGTTTGGCTGAGAAGTTTCTTTACTTGGTCAATAGTTTTCACCTTTGGCTAACATGATTTCCTACTTGAACCATATTTTTCACATTTGACTAACAATTTTCCTACTTTTCATGAGTTTGGTCGAGATATTTCTGAATTTGGTCAGCCTTTTTTATATTTTGGTTACCCTTTTTCTTAGTGTTATTGACATATTTCTTGACTTTGTCCTCAATATG
The DNA here is from genome assembly GCA_014155875.1 of Cepaea nemoralis. Taxonomy (NCBI): domain Eukaryota; kingdom Metazoa; phylum Mollusca; class Gastropoda; order Stylommatophora; family Helicidae; genus Cepaea; species Cepaea nemoralis. The sequence goes on along the minus strand of JACEFZ010005763.1, from coordinate 15,468 downwards.
TAACATTTTCTCACCACATGGCAACTATATACACCGTCAACACGAAAGGAAATCAACAAACAACACACTGTTATAGTTTATACCTGTTTATTTACAGTACTTTTTTAACAAGAAAAAAATATCAAAACATAATGTCATTATACGAAATGCTTCAGCTACCTATCGGATGTTCAGTGATGTGATATACATAGAAACTAGTCGCGGGTATTGTCTCTACCAGGTACTTAGTGTCGGGTCTGTTGTGTAGGGCGTTATTGAACATGTCACTATCCTGGACTATGGCTGTAAAGTCATCAAAGTCTTGCTCGTTGTTTACTAAAAAGGGTACGTCAAGTTCACAGGCGTTGTTTGATGATGAATGGTAAAATCTAAGTTCTTTCGTTTCCTTATGTCTTAAAATCATGTGATGGCTATAATTTACCTTAAAGCGGCATGTCTGACTACTAAATACTGGTTTTAATGTCTCGGTCCAGTCTATTGGTTGTACTGCGTCTGGTCGGTGAAAAAAGTTGTAGGTCGATATATGTTTGTTGATGTTCTGATGTGTCCTAAGGGCTGCCCAGTTGTCTCTATATGTCTGTTGGATGTCGTCGTCGTCGGGGAGTTTGTCTAAGGTCTTTAGTTCCTCATCTATCTCTACTTCCTCATCTATCTCTATGTCGGCTTCCTCTGCTACCACTTGCTCGTTATCGTGTTTATGGTTTTTTGATGGTTGTGTGTCTGCTGGTGCTTTTCTTTTGCATGATGCGGGTGTAGTATCCGTGTTTGTTGTTGAGAGTGTATTGTTCGTGTTTGCTGTTGATGGTGTAGTGTCCGTGCTTGCTGCGGGTGTTGTTGTTGATGAAGTCTGGTGATGTGTTTTTATATGGTATTTTAGGTTGTCTTTTCTGTTGTATAGATTGCCACAGAGGTGGCATGTATGAGTTGTGGTTTTGTGTGCGGTGTTAATGTGACGTGTAAGATTGCGGTTTTTTGTAAAGTTTTTACCACAGGTGTGACATAGATAGCTATTTTTCTGACTGGTGGCCATCATGATAGAAAAAATGTAGTAGTATTTGATGATACGGTGATAAAGCAATAAGTTGGTTCCAGTAGCTGATGTGTGAGTTGTGATACTACGACAATATTATCCAACACAGTTATCGCTTGTGGTATTAGATAACGATTCAGTGACAGCGCAATAATCTCGTGTCGCTGTAATGACTAAGGTATAGTGATCAACCACAATATGTTTTGTGTAGCTTCCTGTAGTTTTTTTTCACGTTTTCGCAAGTCGTTGTAAGCACTGGTCGCCAAATAGCTGTGAAGAAGGGTAAAATCATTATATTTTACATTTTTTCACAACCATAAGACAATCATGACTATAGTATATCTACAGAAATTATTTCATATCACATAACTTTTAAGACATATTAAAAGGAATATTTTGATCTTTTGCTGTCCCTTGTAGTAAAATATTTATTTGTTTCTGTTGATCCCGTCCATACAATGGGTCTTCTCCATGACTATATGCTTTTCCTCTTGTGCTAGCAGCGGCTTGTTTCGTAATGCTGTTCTTTGTGTTATTTATATGGCATATCAAGGTGTACTATACTAATGAGCAAAGGTGAATATGCCCCCTAATACCTAGGAGTGAAATATTTAGTGTTGCTCCTTTAGTGAAAAACAATGGTGAATGCAGACCAATAATTTGTGGTAGACTGTCAGAGATTTCTTTTTTCTTGTATGTACCTCTGTAAGGTAGCTTTTTCCTGGTTATGTCAGCAAATTTTCACTCTGGTGAAACGATAAAGATTTTTTTTTTTACACAAGGGATATCATATTGTAAGCTTTACATGAATTTGACACCACATATTTGATTTTTATGTAGCCTTGGCACAATGTGAAGAGACACATTATTTTTAGACCGTGTATCTTAGTGATTTACATTGATACATTAGTGACCACAGAGAATGACTCTAAGTTGTCCTGTGGCTGCAAGTTTTTCACTCAGACAGCTCAGTTTGTGTCAGCACCTTTTCACTCTGGAGAACCAGTGTACTTTAATGAGCGGATATATGATCCATAAATACTGAATAGTTGAATACATGATACATCCTGTTTCATATACATAAGTTAGTGCGCAGAAAGATGACGTCCTTGTGGCTGGCTACGTAATTAGTGACCATAGATCCTTGTCTTACACTGTTCAATACACTTAGTGGAGATAGGAGAGACAAGTAGATGACTTGATCCCCCTACTACACATACCTCTGTGAGTGACAGAATTGCGTTGCTCCAACACTGCGTGGTTGATGTGTCTTCTCTTATGTTCAAATCTGTCGAACCAGAATCAGGATACTTTTAGTGAACAGAAAACGGAAAACATAAAAACATGGTTGATATACTTTAGTGAAAAACACACTTGTTCATATGTATACATTACATAGTTAGAATGCACCACATCATCTACCATCACTTACCCTACATCATAGACAGCATAAGGACGACCGAGAAACAGACACTCACATAGATTGACACAAAGTGGTTAGTAGGTCACCTGTGCTTTCAGTAGTCATCTACATATATTATTATTGTATAAACCCGTATTCACCACAGTATACTAGTATAGCGTTAATTTCCGTGGTAAGAGCGTCAGTTTGCCGACTACTAGCTAGTATTTATCGCCGTTGTACTATGCTGGTATGATCTGAGAGACTACTACATCGTATAGCGACTCTGTATATCACACTCTACTTACCACAGCTGTTTCTTTAGTGAGGTATTTTCGATAGCCCTTGTTGCAAACACAGTGTCCTTAGCCGACATTTGAGCTCCTTTATAATGACGTTGAGTCAAACTATACAACAACCAGTGCAATCCGGTTAGACGTATACAGTAAAACACCTAGATATTCTCATTAAAACATGTATAGTCAGAGGTTTGTATCGTTATACAGTGGTCTTACCATGCGTTGATTTAGAGTGTTTACAGTCCCACCCCCAAAAACATGTCTGGGCATGTATACCGTGGTTAGGTCACGATGAGTCATTCATGGTTTTCCCCAAAACATGTCTGAATACGTTCAATCATGTTCACCGCCGACATCGCCTTGCGCTGAGTCACCCAGGAGCTCACCTTCAAGTCAGCCGACTATGAGTTCATGCTTCAGCTTTTACTATGAGCCTTAACCTCGGGTGTTCTAATATTGCTGTCGGAGTATTTATCTAGCAACCCTGCCCCTCGTCTACCCCGTAACAAGGATCAGAAGTACTTATCTAACCTTGCCTCCATTCTCTCACCTCTTAACAACGAATTTCACTAATCCATACTCACTACATTCAATACTATCGGCCATCCTTACCTTTTTAAGGTTTTCATTTGTAACTCGTATGATGATAGTGAATAAACCGTTACGACTCTCTACATACCATATACCAACCCTACTTACCTTTTACTTATCACGGTTTTCCTATGACACTCGGCGCGGCTCGTGGGTTCGAACCCCCTCGCCCCACCCCATGCGCCGCCCCCTTCGCACCCCACCCCGGCGTGCCCACCCTACGTTCACCCGCACCCTAGACGCTCCCGCGGAGATACACTGTACCCCTAAACCTTACACAGCCCCAATGTATTGTTGATAGTCTTACGCCCGGCCCTATATAGATAAAATAGATGAGAAAAATAAAAGGGAAAGAAACCGAGGAAGAGCACTGTAAACCTAATACACATTCAATCACATGCTGTTAGTTTTTAAGCCCCGCCCACTACAACAATAATTAACAGTAATCATTACATTTAAAAAATAAATAAATAAATAAAATTCTCAACCCAAAAAAGGGGAGGTAATAACGCAAGAAAGCATTAAATTATGTATTCCTGAGTTATATCCCTTGCCCCGAAGGAGTCGCTTTTTGACGTCACGGCTCAGGAGCTATACTTTTTATATAAGGATTTTACTAGGTCAATCCTAAGGATTACTCCTGAAATGCTAATCAGTTACCACCTAACCCACTACTGATGGGTCAAGCCGAAGACATTCTTCAACAATTGTGTTCACTTGAGGACTTAGAACCTGGTGAGGCGTGGGTACAAGTGCCAACAGATTTCTGTACGTCCTTTTCAGTTTGCATCAAACTAGACAGAAAATGCAGACAAGAAAATCCAGCTGTTGTGGATGCAGAAGCACAAGTGTTGATTTTCGAGAATTCGTTAGACGGTGATGCTGTCATCTACACAGATGGGTCGGTCGTCCAACATGTGAGAAGCTCATGGGCTTTACGGCTCAGGCCGGAGGGAGAATTGTGAAGGAGGACTCTGGTGCTTTTGTTGAGACCACTAGTAGCCTGACTATGGAAGTCATGGCAGTATGTAAAGTAATAACATGTCCTGAGACACAGACATTCACAGACCATGTTTCTTAGTGATTCAATGAGCATGCTCAAGAGGATAGAGATGGGGTGGATCCGAAGAGAGTGGTTGCTGTCTCTGGAGCGGTCTCGGCTGGCAAAGATTAGTTTCATCTTCTTGCCAGGGCATGCTTGAGTACAAGGAAATGAGCAGGCTGACAAGCTCGCAGGTAAGGCTTCTGTGGAGGGCGGACGCGCCATGGACCAGGCAGACATTCAGAATGCTCTACGAGAAGTAAGACTTTTGCGAGAATCATGTGATTACTGTGAATCTTTAACCATGGCCAGACTGCGAGAACTTCAAATTAAAAAGAGGTGTGGCCAAATATGAACACCACGCAGGAAGCCAAAGAAGATTGATAAACCAACACAGAACTGGTGTCGTTAGCCGCTACACGCTGCAGGATTTGCTGAGGGGGGATCCGAGCACTTATAGACAGAATGATTCGATGTTCAATGAGGATGATCTGTCGACAAACAAAACTAGGTAGTTTTTTTTTCTTTGTTCGCCGTTTTTTTTCTAATGGGTTTTTTGTTTTTTTTTTTGGGGGGGTTTTTTATTTTTTTTTTTTGGCATATCAAGGGTATATACTAAGAGCAAAGGTGAATATGCCCCCTAATCCCTAGGAGTAAAATATTTAGTGTTGCTCCTTAGTGAAAAACAATGGTAAATGCAGACAAAAATTTGTGGTAGACGTCAAAAATTCTTTTTTCTTGTATGTACCTCTGAAAGGTAGTTTTTTCCTGGTTATGTCAGCAAATTTTCACTCTGGTGAAACGATAAAGTTTTTTTTTTTTACAAAGGATATCATATTGTAAGCTTTAATGAATTTGCACCACATATTTGTTTTTTATGTAGCCTTGGCACAATGTGAAGAGACACATTTTTTTTAGACCGTGTATTTAGTGATTTACATTGATACATTAGTGACCACAGAGAATGACTCAAGTTGCCCTGTGGCGCAAGTTTTTCACTCAGACAGCTCAGTTTGTTCAGCCCCTTTTTCACTCTGGAAAACCCAGTGTATTTTAAATGAGCGGATATATGATCCATAAATACTGAATAGTTGAATACATGATACACCCTGTTTCATATAAAAAGTTAGTGCGCAAAAGATGAGCCTTGTGGCTGGCTACGTAATTAGTGCCCATAGATCCTTGTCTTACACTTTTAAATACACTTAGGGAGATAGGAGAGACAAGTAGATGACTTGATCCCCCTACTACACAACCTTGTGGTGACAGAATTGCGTTGCCCAACACTGCGTGGTTGATGTGTCTTCTCTATGTTTAAATCTGTCGAACCAGAATCAGGATACTTTTAGTGAAAAAGAAAAGGAAAACATAAAAACATGGGATTATTTAGTGAAAAAACACTTTCATATGTATACAACATAGTTTGAAGCACCACATCATCTACCTCACTTTCCCACATCATAGAAGCTAAACGACCGAGAAAAAAGACACTCACAAGATTTACAAAAGTGGTTAGTAGGTCACCTGTGCTTTCAGTAGTCATCTACATATATTAATTGTATAAACCCGTATTTACCACAGTATACTAGTTAGCGTTAATTTCCCTGGTAAAAGCGTCAGTTTGCCGACTACTAGCAGTATTTATCGCCGTTGTACTATGCTGGTATGATCTGAGAGCTACTACATCGTAAGCGACTCTGTATATCACACTCTACTTACCACAGCTGTTTTTTTGTGAGGTATTTTCGATAGCCCTTGTTGCAAACACAGTGTCCTTTGCCGACATTTGAGCTCCTTTAATGACGTTGAGTCAAACTATACAAAACCCGTGCAATCCGGTTGAGTATACATAAAACACCTAGATATTCTCATTTAAAAAGTATAGTCAGAGGTTTGTATCGTTATACGTGGTTTACCATGCGTTTATTTTGAGTGTTTACAGTCCCACCCCAAAAAAGTCTGGGGATGTTACCGTGGTTAGGTCACGTGAGTCATTCATGGTTTTTTCCCCAAAAAATGTCTGAATACGTTATCATGTTCACCGCCGACATCGCCTTGCGCTGAGCCCCCAGGAGCTCACCTTCAAGTCAGCCGACTATGAGTTATGCTTCAGTTTACTATGAGCCTTAACCTCGGGTGTTCTAATATTGCTGCGGAGTATTTATTAGCAACCTGCCCCTCGCTACCCCGTAACAAGGATCAGAAGTACTTATCAAACCCTTGCCTCCATTCTCTCACCTCTTAACAACGAATTTCACTAATCCATACTCATACTTTCAATACTATGGGCCATCCTTACCTTTTTAAGGTTTTTTTTTAATCGTTGATGATAGTGAAAAACCGTTACGACTCTCTACATACCAATACCAACCCTACTTACCTTTTACTTACAGGGTTTTTCCTATGACCCCGGCGCGGCTCGTGGGTTCGAACCCCCCCGCCCCACCCCATGCGCCCCCCCCTTCGCACCCCCCCGGGTGCCCCACCCTACGTTCACCTCACCCTAGACGCTCCCGCGGAGATACACTGTACCCCAAAACCTTAACACCCCCAATGTATTGTTGATAGTCTTACCCCCGGGCCCCTTATAGATAAAATAGATGAGAAAATAAAAGGGAAAAAAACCCGAGGAAGAGCACTGTAACCTAATACACTTTCAATCACATGCTGTTAGTTTTTAACCCCGCCCACTACAACAATAATTAACAGTAATCAACATTTAAAAAAAAAAAAAAAAAAAATTCTCAACCCAAAAAAGGGAGGTAATAACGCAAGAAAGCTTAAATTATGATTCCTGGTTTTATCCCTTTCCCCGAAAGGGGTCGCTTTTTTACGTCACGGCCAGGAGCTATACTTTTTTTATAAGGATTTTATGGTCAATCCTAAGGATTACTCCTGAAATGCTAAACAGTTTCCACCTAACCCACACTGATGGGTCAAGCCGAAGACATTCTTCAACAATTGTGTTCACTTGAGGACTTAGAACCTGGTGAGGCGTGGGTACAAGTGCCAACAGATTTCTGTACGTCCTTTCAGTTTGCATCAAACTAGACAGAAAATGCAGACAAGAAAATCCAGCTGTTGTGGATGCAGAAGCACAAGTGTTGATTTTCGAGAATTCGTTAGACGGTGATGCTGTCATCTACACAGATGGGTCGGTCCGTTCCAACATGTGAGAAGCTCATGGGCTTTACGGCTCAGGCCGGAGGGAGAATTGTGAAGGAGGACTCTGGTGCTTTTGTTGAGACCACTAGTAGCACTGACTATGGAAGTCATGGCAGTATGTAAAGTAATAACATGTCCTGAGACACAGACATTCACAGACCATGTTTCTTAGTGATTCAATGAGCATGCTCAAGAGGATAGAGATGGGGTGGATCCGAAGAGAGTGGTTGCTGTCTCTGGAGCGGTCTCGGCTGGCAAAGATTAGTTTCATCTTCTTGCCAGGGCATGCTTGAGTACAAGGAAATGAGCAGGCTGACAAGCTCGCAGGTAAGGCTTCTGTGGAGGGCGGACGCGCCATGGACCAGGCAGACATTCAGAATGCTCTACGAGAAGTAAGACTTTTGCGAGAATCATGTGATTACTGTGAATCTTTAACCATGGCCAGACTGCGAGAACTTCAAATTAAAAAGAGGTGTGGCCAAATATGAACACCACGCAGGAAGCCAAAGAAGATTGATAAACCAACACAGAACTGGTGTCGTTAGCCGCTACACGCTGCAGGATTTGCTGAGGGGGGATCCGAGCACTTATAGACAGAATGATTCGATGTTCAATGAGGATGATCTGTCGACAAACAAACTAGGTAGTTGGTTGGTTCTTTCGTTCGTATGTTCGTTAGTTGGTTGGTTGGCTCGTTTGTTCGCTGGTTACTTATTTACACAACTTATTATGCAGCTTTACTTTACATCACAATATCTACACAGTTTATCTTACAGCATTGCTTCATATTCTGTTATATGTACAACTTATCATACAGCATTGCTTCATATTCCGTTGCATGTACAACTTATCATACAGCATTGCTTCATTTACCGGTACATGTACAACTTATCATACAGCATTGCTTCATTTACCGTTAAGTGTTATCTTATCATACAGCATTGCTTCATTTACCGGTACATGTACAACTTATCATACAGCATTGCTTAATTTACCGTTAAGTGTTATCTTATTTATACAGTATTACGTTACACCACGTTACCAGCATAACGTATCACAATACTGCACAATACGTTATCCACTCAGCCTATCATACAGCAATAAATACTTCACAATACGTTATCTACACAACTTATCACTCAAGATTACTTCCTTCACATTACGATGCATGCAGAGTTCTCATACAACAATAGTCCACATAACATTACCTGCACCGCTCGAAAGTTCCGGGGGTTGTCATAATAATTGACTGCTTCTGTAAATATTGGACACGGTTCTGCCTCCATGCCCAGTTGAAAGATTTGACTCCAAGACAAAGGTTATGTTCTACACAGAATGAACTGCGTGGCCCAACACGCGATACTGGGGGCAGTGCCAATCTGGATACTACTGGCTGCCAATGGATGTTGCTTTGTTAATAGTTACTTTGTATAGAATAGTGGGAAGCTTGGTTGAACCCAGATCTGGTGTCCTCCTAAACAGTCAAGATAAGCTGATATTAAGTTCGTTTCCGGTACTGGTTCTTAATTGGCAACGGCAAATATTGTGTAGCGGCTGTGTGTTGTCGACATGCCTGTAACAACACAATAATACATTAATAAAGTCATAATCTTAAGAATACCGTGGACGGACGGAAAAACCATTGAGCAAGTCCTACAAGAGGCAAATGAAAAACGCAAAGTGATTTGTGAAATTAGACGTAGGCAGTCAATATTGAAAGGGGGGCACATTATAAGAAGAAATAAACTAGAGAACTTGGTGACAACTGGCAAGATTAAGGGGAAACGAACAAGGGGAAGGCAGAGAAGTAAATATCTGGACGGCTTGAGCACATGGCCTGGTCGGGACAAGAACACAGAGCTGATTCACGACTCTGGTGATCGCGTGAGATGGAGAAACATGACCTCCCAAGCTTGCCGGTATGGCACATGATGATGAGTCTTAAGTGGCCCACCAACCTGATTGACAGAATAGGTTATGGGAAAGAGGTGAGTATCAGAAAACAACACACATAACAGAAAGTTTGACAGTTATGGAGTTAACAGGAACCTACATTTCTGCCAATATCCCAGCCGTGTTACCATACTGGAGGGCAAGGTTGAGGGCAAGCGAGCAAGAGGTAGACAACGATACAAGTGGGAAGATAACACCAAGAGATGGACGAACATCAGCCTGACAGAGTGTACAGTCAGGGCAAGAGACAGACAGTGTTGGAGATCCGTTGCAGCCAATCTTCATTGTGGAGACGGCATCTGATTGATTGATTGATTGACTGTTAGAACATTCAGTCAACTATTCATCACTCAGAACTACTTTCACATAGACATTGTGACTTATGGGTTCAAATCTAAGCATCATTTTAGTTAATTAACTAATGAATCAATTCCTTCTGCTCCGCTCACCTTCAACCGTCAGCGTAAATATTTAAATTACACATTAGCCAACCTGGGGTAGCTAACATTCCCATGTGGTTTGTCCTCAACTGGAGCGGGCCGAAGCTAAGATATGTGTTCCTTGTTCTGCATGTGTTAGACACTTTGCCTGTAAATGTTTGTCTTTCAAATTGCCAATTGCACAGTCATATTTACGACTGAGTTCTATCTTTAAATTCCTGAACAGATAATGTTTTATCATATTTTGAAGTTACAAGATTGCACCGCGTTCGCTTTCGTGGAATTGGTCAAAAGTATTCTCTTTCTGGTGGTCTTAGCTATGTAGCTGCGTACTATATACCTCCCGGCCTCTAAAGAGTTATGTCTAAATTAGTTTGCACTAGTATTTCCATTTATTGTTTCTAATGTGTCAACTTGTCAATTACCAGGTTTGTTGCGATGAGACGGAATCCATTACATTCCAGCCATGTTTGCCTTCTGGTATAATGTTCGTGACGTGCTGCTATTGGGTCTACTAGTTGTGAAATGATGTTCTTTCTGTCGCGTGCTGCTCTTGGGTCTGCTAGTTGTGAAATGTTGATGTTCTTTCCATGGCGTGTTACTCTTGGGTCTGCTAGTTGTGAAATGTTGATGTTCTTTCCATGGCGTGTTACTCTTGGGTCTGCTAGTTGTGAAATGTTGATGTTCTTTCCGTGGTGTGCTGCTCTTGGGTCTGCTAGCTGTGAAATGTTGATGTTCCTTCCGTAGACATTTACTCTTGTGTCTGCTAGTTGTGAAATGTTGATATTCTTTCCGTGGCGTTCTGCTCTTGGGTCTGCTAGTTGTGAAATATTGATGTTCTTTCCGTGGCGTGCTGCTCTTGGGTTTGCTAGTTGTGAAATGTTGATGTTCTTTCCGTGGACATTTACTCTTGGGTCTGCTAGTTGTGAAATGTTGATGTTCTTCGGCAAAACTGATATCGTATATGTGAAGTGGCCTGTGTGTTTCTTCTTATGTATCTCTAACAACAGAAGTTACGTGACTACTGCTCTGAAGTTACTGTTATATTACTTGTGATCATGTTCTAGTAAAACTTACCGTCTAATTCTGGTGTGATTCATTCACTGAAGTTACTGGAGAATGTTCCAGTTGTCACTCATTGTTGTGTCACTATTTCGTCGTTTTTAGATTCATTCATTAAAGTTACTGGAGAATGTTACAGTTGTCACTCACTGTTGTGTCACTGTTCCGTCGTTTTTAAATTCATTCATTGAAGTTACTGGAGAATGTTACAGTTGTCACTCACTGTTGTGTCACTGCTCCGTCGTTTTTTAATGCATTCATTGAAGTTACTGGAGAATGTTACAGTTGTCACTCACTGTTGTGTCACTGCTCCGTCGTTTTTACTTTTAGATTTCGAACAGTTCCTCCAACTAAAATTTCTTTTACCGTTTCTTAATCGATTCAGTGCAGATTGGTATAATAAATCGTCAGATGTGACCTCCCATTTGTACAGAAGGACGATATATCGCCATACTAGGGTCAAAGTGTTATTTGTTTTGGTTCGTGGTATCTTCGACAATTGTAATGCTCAGCAAACTGACATCGCATTATAATACTTGATCATGTACCATGTTTGATCGAGACCCACTTCCTGTTTAGCAATGAATCAGTGAATGTTTGTATCTATCTGTACATGCATGAGTCTAGGGTTGACTCGGCTAGTGTTCATCTATACAGTTACTGTTATTTTTCCCGTTTTCTGCTTCTGTCTGCTTGTGGTTTATCTCAAAGCAAGGAATGTTTTCTATCACTTCCAGTTGGCGCTGATCTCTACTGGCTGGGACCTGATTGCGTCACAGATGAGTTTCGCTGTTGCCATAGAACAGAATGTGTCCTGATCTGCCCTTTTACTGATTCTGTGAGGCTGAGAACAGAGTTAAATGGGCTATAGGCTAGGAGATCGACTTCATTGCATCAGGTGTTACCCCTTGTGTCTCCGGTCTCTTCGTGCAGAAAGGCCAACCACCGGCCGAGAGCATGGCACAAAACACGTGCTCCGTGCCTCCAGCGATGACTCCCTCTGGACACATGTTACACGTGATGTGAATGATGCAATCCACAGCGCTAAGAGTACGAGGCAGATATTTCAGAAAATGAAGATTATCTTATGCAATAAGTCACTATCAATGAAAATCAGAAAGAGAGTGCTGAAATAATATAAATAGAACCTGCTTTGTTCTATGGCAGTGAATCTTGGAATGTAAATGAACAAATTAGGAAGACATTAGAAGCAACAGAGATGTGGTTCTTGAGACGAATGGTGCGAATTCCTTGGACTGCCAGAGTAACTAACAACGATTTCCTGAAATGGTTTGATGAAAGAAGAAGATTATATACAACAATAAGCAAGAGACAAACAGCTTTCTTTGGTCATGTGATGAGAAGCGAGGCATTTAAGAACACGTGGCAACTGGAAAGTTCGATTGGGAGAGAGGCAGAGGCAGACCAGGAGAAATTATGGTGGATGAACTGAGACGGTGATATGGAGAAATATCATCAGCAGAGTCGATCCAGAAAACCAAAGACCGAGATCTGTGGAGAGACGTGAACTCCTACGCCAGCTGGCAGGGCACATGATGGTGATGACGTTCACTGTGTAAGGAAAAAAGATCTTGAGACATTACACACCACTGTAGCACACCTCTCTTGATAGGCTGATATTTACCAACTTCATTATCAATCTTTATGGCATCTTATTGTTTCCAGCATATGTTTTTACAAACCTAAATTGTTTCTCATCAATAAGTAACCGAATTTTCATATAGGCTTGGTTTGCGTAGCCGTGTTCCAATAAGAACTATATTAACTAATAAAACGATGTCAATTTCAACGAGAAACAGGGTGTTGAAGTATGGATGAGACGTGGACAATGAGTAGACAAGCTGAAAAACATCTAATGGCTGTGGAAATGTGGTTTCTGAGGACATAGACAGAAAAACCAATGAGCAAGTCCTACAAGAAGCAGATGAAATCCGTAAACTGATTAGAGGAATTAGACGTAGACAGTCAACATTATTTTGGATACTTTATGAGAATAAATGAACTAGAAAACTGTGTGACAACTGGCAAGATTAAGGGGAAAGAACAATGGGAAGGCAGAGAAGTAAATACTTGGATGGCTTGGCCATGTGGCATGGTCAAGACAAGAACACAGAGCTGATCCACGATTCTGGTGATCATGGGAGACTGTGAGATAGCCAAACATGACCGTCAACGCTTATGGGCGTGGCACATGGTGATGAGGAAAGCTTGGTATGTAGTACGGAGTTCACCAAACGAGACCAAGAGATAAGATGCCTACCTCTGGACTGTTTAGCCTGGATGTGTCATCTGACCTACATCACTTCTCCTGTTTGGGTCTCTGGTACTGTGAATGTTGTCTTCACCATCTAGGATATCCCACGTCATACAATTATGTGTAGGAAATGACGTCATCGATCAGTGGAAATTGTCTAGTTTATTTTGGTCCACATTTGCTTGTTCTGAAATGAGTAATAAATATTACTATTGATAGGCACTCATAGCAGTAGAAGAATGAATTAGAGAAAATAAGACACACTGGACATTATAAACATTGACAGCTTATCTGACGTGTAAGAAAGTGTTCAACAGATACACCAACTCTTCACTGGCCCCAGAGATTGCAAATTCTATAGGTGCTCCCGGGGCTAGAGACGCTAGTGGATGTATCTCCAATTCTATAGGTGCTCCCGGGGCTAGAGACGCTAGTGGATGTATCTCCAATTCTATAGGTGCTCCCGGGGCTAGAGACGCTAGTGGATGTATCTCCAGAAACTGCCCCTCTTCTACAGCGGTCTGAGTAGGTGGTACGCTAAACAGATCCAGACCAGAATGAAGACACTCGCAGGAATGAGGGGGAATCAGAGCCATTATGCAAAGATATCAAAGTACTGTTGCTTCTTCTCGTGAACTCGACTGGGTGCGGGGGTCAGTTTTATACGTTTACTGGGCTCGCCAGGTGGCACTGGACGTCTCTTTCTTCTAATACTGCTACCCGATTGGCTAACGTGTTTGGCCGCTCCTTGCAGTAGACGCTGGCCGACTTGCTTGGCGTGTTCTTTAAAGGATTCAATAAAGCTCCTACTAGCTAAAGCATCTTAGGCCACTCGCAGCCCCTTACCGATACCTTCTCTGATTAAGACCTTACCACCGGTCTTCAGTCAGGGTAGAATCGTGCGACCGAGTCCACTGAAGAAACTGCTGATACCACAACCTCTCTGATTCTGACCACCCACAAGCACTGACATGCCATGTCCAGCTTGGTAACAGTAAAAGTCTTCGAACAGCTTGGCATTTTGATGTAACGCCACATATTTCACCATTATTCTTGGTCTGATAATTTCCGAGTTCGAAAATGTAGCGTCAGCACTGAAGTCCCGGTAGTGAATGAGATCTTTGTGCCCGTATCGGTGGTTAAAAGTATTTCCACCGTGTCGAAAGAGTAACGACTCAGCGGTACATAGCGAGGTTTGTTGTAGGCGCGAGACACTGAGGTCGAGAGCCGAATCATGATAGGGACCGTCCATAGTAGCGGGACCATGGCGTTTCAGACTGGTCTCGCCGCTATGAGATCGCAGTAGATGTAGACACTTTGCAGCTCGTTATTTAAGTGCATCGCCACTTGACCTTCCATTATTGGGATGGCAAATAATATCCACGAAGAGGGAAGCTCTAATATCTCTCTCGGCTTGTCGCTAAATGTAGCCACGGCACCAGCTTGGAATATCTTCACGAATACTGTCTTTGAGGCATTGTCGAAATATAATCTGACTCGCGTCTGCTAACCCGCCTCCATCTCTTTCATTAGTCGATTCAGCTCCGTTATAAATGCGTCTGGTGAACTGTACAGACCAAGGGGACACACCATTCTTACCACTCTTCCATTGTTGGGTGAATTGTATCTGTCATGATTTCACTGTGTATCCACCAGATAATGACAATACAGACGGTCATATTCATGGCCTGTGTGCAAAGCTACATTTGTTTTTTAACCGGGACAGAAAAACAAAGTCGGAATGTACATCTGCAGTTGTTTACCAGTTAGATCAAGGACACCGCTAAGTCGCCAACATCAAACAAGGAAATCTTCTTTGACAATCCCCACAAGACGGGAAATTGTAGGCATATGTTGAGAAAAAGGGGGAAGCGACTTGTGCATGGATTGTCCAAAAGGGGGAGATAATCTACTATTGTGCCATTGATGAAACCCAAGGGAAAGAATTTATTCAGAAATGGATAATCTGCCCTTGAACCACCTTTGTTAACATCAAAAGAACGTCACGTGGCCACTCAAGGCTGTTGGGTAAAAACATGCTTTGTTTACAAGTAGTGTAACTCTGAGGATTGACTTGCACGGACGTGTTTGTCACTGCAGTGGATTTTAAAAAAAAATATAAAATATCTACCGTGTGCGGAAATTAATTAGATTTAATTGTACACGTGCCTGTTATGGCAAAATGTGGATATGATTTCGAAGACCTGTT
>JACEFZ010005762.1:0-123754 GCA_014155875.1 Cepaea nemoralis | reverse complement strand
GTTGTTGTGTTGATTACTAGTTTTAATGTTCAGTAGTCATTGCTTCTGAATCCACACATCACAAGGGGCAGGTCACATATGTGTGTAGATTATTCTTCTCCCCTGCAGAGCCCTCTTGTTTGTGTGCGGGTGTATAGTTTGTGTACAACGCTATATTAAAGATACGTTACTGCACATTCTTTGAGGCTTCCATGCGCACTAGTATTTTTAACTTACACAACTTGCACACGGGACCTCCTGTTTTTTACGCTATTCTATGAATACTATTCTACGTGATCTTTCAACCGACGAGTGGGACTAATGACGTCATTAGACGATGAATATCTTTCTACCGACGAGTGGGACTAATGACGTCATTAGACGATGAATATCTTTCTACCGACGAGTGGGACTAATGACGTCATTAGGCGATGAATATCTTTGTACCGACGAGTGGGAAGAATGACGTCATTAGACGGTCAATATCTTTCTCCCGACGAGTGGAACGAACGACGTCATTAGACGACCAATATCTTTCTATTGACGAGCGGGACGGATGACTTCATTAGACGACCAATGTCTTTCGTGACATTTGCCAGTCCTATTCCTGGATCAAACCTGGTAATTCCAGAACCCGATGGTGACGCCGAAACCACGCACTCACTTCTCCGACCTTCGCATCAACAGGTGAGAAACAACAGATTGTTGACCTCTAAATTGAGACTACATAAAGTCCAAATAAAGGCGAAAAATCCACCTTTGCATCCGGGTCTGCCCTAATCAGTTGGAGTAATTAAATCTCGTGACAGTTGTAACTTCACGAACGGTGTGTTATAGTACAGAAGGACGTATGAAGGCCGTCAGATGTAGAGAGATCTTGAGCAACAGCCTACGATGGGTGACGTTGTAATATTCTGTTATGATAATTTGGCCGTGTCCAGCGTGTGCTGCGTGGTTACACACACGCTTCACACGCCAGTGATCCGGGGTTTGTTTCCGGATCCGGTCAAGAATATGCACTACTGACGAGCTCAAACGAGAACGAAACTCGAGTCTAGTGCTTCCACATTGACGTTGATAGGCCTTAGGTTCATACCAGAATACGATCAGCGTTGCCAGTAGTGGGTTGTGCTCAATATTTAGATGTAGAAAGGTCAAGGCCAGAAGCTATAACCGTATAATTAAGTAATACATTGTCCTGAAGTAGTTTCCTGCCATGAGTCTGTGATCTGATAGCACCATCACTGTTCAGACCTGAGAGCATGGAGGAATAGGCAGTCAATATTTCCTCATTTAAGAAGCGACGAGCTCAGGCGTTGAACCGGGTCCGATCGTGCTAGTGACATTACCAGCGCATTTCGCTGTCCACCCGCTAGCGCAAAGGCCAGCCAGATCAAAATTGCGCAGACAGCACTTTAAAAAATCTATGGACTAGAACAGACAGGATAATAATTTGATGTTTATAGAGATTTAATGTAGGTGATTTTTCTCTCTGTAAACGCATGATTAGAACTTTCTTTATTATCGCCCCGTGCAGCCTCTTATATCCACCAATTTCTCCACTTAAGTTTAAAAAAAAACAAAAAACTTACAAGACGTTGCAGTTAACCGTAACAGTTATTGGCTGTGTGTGACTTACTAGACAATTTTACGTTCAGTGGTTTGATATAAGTCAAAATTGTTTGGGTACGCCATGAGAAGAAATAAACAAGAGAACTTGGTGGCAATTGGCAAGATTGCGGAGAAAAGAACAAGGTTAAGGCAGAGAAGTAAATATCTGGATGGTTTGACCACATGACATGGTTGAGACAAGACCACAGAGCTCTCCGTGGCTCTGGTGGTCGTGTAAGATAGCGAAACATGCTTCTATGTCGGCATGGCACATGATGATGATGAGTTTGGTATTACTTTCTGAACTGCTGATGATTAAACCATCTAAATCAACGCAAAGCGATCTACATTTAAATCGCCTGTGGCTAATTTCGATCCCACGATCTGGTATGTGGAGGAAACTGCTTTCACTAACCCGTTAGCCATATGCACGACTTACGTAAGTTAAGCCGTATATATATATATATATATATATATATATATATATATATATATATATATATATATATATATATATATATATATATATATACTATAGTGCGTTCACAAATGTTTGCTCTCATTAATGTTCAATTATTTTGAACAGTTTCTCTTCCATCTTTATGACATTTTTCTTGCTGTCTTATATTTACTCCCACCACCCAAGGAATATGTCTGTGATAGGTCCAAAGGCAACTGAAATCATGGAAAGCGGCGAAATTTCTTTGATATTTTGACGAAAATATATTTAATTAACGCTAACAAACTTGTTTTATAGTAATGCACGTCAATTCGGGTTACGACACCCGTTCCACTATTCGTCTTGCTTCTCATAAGGAAATTTCCATGCACCACGAAGAATATGCATTACTGAACACTGATGTTTCCGTGTGAAGATGTAATACATTTCATAACATGCACTTCATCTGTGACCCGTAAATTATATACCGCATATAAACAGAGTTGATCCTGAAAACCAAAGACCGAGACCTGTGGAGAGTAATGAACGCCTTCGCTAGCCGGCATAGCACTTGATGGTGATAGTATTAACAATCATTGAGATTTGCTGTACAATCTCCAGAACAAAAAAAAAATGGTGGATGTACATAATGATAAGGTTATATGCTAAATCTCATAATTTTCCTTCAGTTGGTTACTGAGTTATAGAATTTTATACGGTGGCAAACATTTGCGAACATACTATAATGTAATATGCGTTTCATTTAGTCGCATTAAGAACACAGTCACTGAGAGCTTACGTAAGACGAATATTGTTTTTCCTGTGAGCCTCAATGAGTCTGTTTGCATCAGCTTCCCATGTTGTGTATTCGGGTACTTCCACTAGAGATGCGTCATCGAAATAGTAGGAAACATCAGCGGCCGGCCCTTCCACACGCAGAGTAGCGCTTGTGTATGCTACAAGTAAAGGAAAGTGCAATGTTCATACTAGACAAAGAAGAAAGAACATAAGGAATACCATAATGTTGTTTAATACCTGGGAACCACGGCAGCCCATTGGCTAGCAGCTTGCCTGCCTGTCCAGTGGTCATGGGTTCAAATTCGCATTGAGGTAGATAAACATTGACCAGAGCTTCCATGTCAAACCAGTCCATAATGGGTCCCGGGAAATACCCTGGAAAGTAAAGGCTGCCGGCGTGACACTGACCACATCATCCAGCGAGTGACCACTAGTCTATCAAATATGGGCCTAACAAGATAAGCTCAATGCACTTTAAGACGTGTTAAAGAGTACTTCCCTTTTTTGTTTTTACTTATCTGCAAAAAGTAGCTGAATAAGTTGTTTATTCCTACCCTTATAATCTGCTTGGATGTTAATGAGATCTTCCTGTCCATGTTGTGCTTCTTTTATTACTGTGTCCATGCATACGTTGAAAAGTAGAGATGAAAACATACAGCCTTGATGAACACAGTTGTTGTTTGAATGTCTCTGTGAGTCCACCAATTGTTGTTTGAATGTCTCTATGAGTCCACCAGTTGCTGTTTGGATGTATCTATGAGTCCACCAATTGTTCTTACCACACTGTAACACTTATGTTATTATGCTCTTACAATGCCTAACAGTTACCCTTTATTCTGCAGTTTTCTAAAGTTTTACAAATGTATCTCTGTCTACTCTGAGAGTGTTTCTTTCTAATGTGAGTGATTGTTTCTGTCTACTCTGAGAGAGTATTTCTATCGACACTGCCAGTGTGATTCTGACTGCTCTACGACAGTTTCTATTTTCTCTTTTTCTCTGTGAGAATGTTATGTTTGTCTTATCTGAAAGGTTGTTTCTGTCTACAGCATAGCGAATGTTTCTGTCTTCTTTGATAGTGTTTCTTTCTACTTGAAGAGTGTTTCTGCCTACTCTGATTCAGTAATTCTGTCAACTCTGCGAGAGTTTTCTGTCTAAACCCTCGAGAGTATTTCTGTCTACTATAACGAAATGTTTTTAATCTACTCAGAAAGAGTGTTTCTGTCAACTCTGAGAGATTGTTTCCTTTTACTCTGTTAGGGTTTGTTTGTCTACTCTGAGAGTGTTTCTATCTACCACGAAAGTGTTTCTGTTTACGAATGTGTTTCTGAATACTCTGCGAGAGTGTTTCTGCTTACTGTGGGGGAGTTTTTATCTACTCTTCTAGACAGTGAAATGTTTGGTGAATGTGATAAATATTGACACAGAATAGAGCGGGGTGAAGTAGTGTACATTTAATTAACTAAAACAATCACAAGAGAAGATAACCCAACTAGTTAATATACTTACGATCATTAGGGTACAAGAAAGTTCCCCCAATGCGCACCCAGTTATCACTGGGACTCACTCGCAGTCGCGTGGCCACTTCCAGGACACTTGTGGTTCCTGCGAGATACACAAGGGATGTTTGGTTTCATCTGATGGAAGGATTCGTGTCGAGATTGAACGTAGAATATAGATACAATATGGCAAACCAGGACATTGGCTAGACCACGGAAATAATGCCGAACAGACACGTGTCAATGCATGCATTCTTCAACATTATCTTCACTCCAATAGTATGATGTAGCGGAACATTGACAGCAATACACATAAAGCAAAATTGTTGCAGTCAGGACAGACGCGCAGAATTGTGAATATGATAAGAAAAGACAGAATCGGAAGTGATGGCGTTAGGAATCACGTGAGTTCAATGCCAGATAGTTCAGTCTTGCGAAATGTCTACCCTCAAGCAGCTTACCACAAACAGCTTACCGTAAACAGCTTACCGTAAACAACTTACCACAAACAGCTTACCACAAACAGTTTACCATAAACAGCCGACAGCATTCACATGTATAGACTGATGAAACACAGCAAGAGGCAGACCCAGCAGGAGGGAGACTAGAAAGGCCGCAGAGGCTACAAACACTACATTATAGATAACTCAAACAAGGGAGTTGTCCAATAAGCTCTCTCTCACCCAGGGGCGGGGAACGTCCGTCCCGTGAGCTGTATATATTCTATATGAAACATTCGATGCACAAATGGGCAGTTGTACATTGAGATTGACGTGATCCCTGAATATATGTGCGTGCGTGTGTGTGCGTGTGTGTGCGGGTGAGCGAGCGAGAGAGAGAGAGAGAGAGAGAGAGAGAGAGAGAGAGAGAGAGAGAGAGAGAGAGAGAGAGAGAGAGAGAGAGAGAGAGAGAGAGAATCTAATTTTCCCGATTTCGATTGTATGAGCAAGGATCTACCTCAAGAATGGCACTTGTTAGACAATAAGTCAGCCCTTCCATTAACTGATCCTTGTGGGACGCAGAGGTGTTTCCAAGGCACCAGGGCCGGGTTATATACTGGCCAAGACCTATTGACGCGTCCTCGTCGAGCGTCCTGGGCAACAGGTCCCTTCTGGGTCCTGGCTAAAGTCAATAGGATCGCCGATTCCTCCGAAGTCGGAGAGTGTCTGCCTGTACGGCGAGGAACCACCAGTCTGCACACCAATAAGCCAGACATGGGACAACGGATACTCACGCAAACCTCAGGTCCTGTATGACATCACACTGATGTAGGACAACAGGATGTCGTCATCCGGCATACAGGACTTTGCGTTGGAGCTCAAGCCAACGAACACAAGCAAGCATGCAAGCAACTGATCCTTGTAATGATAAAGTGCAATAATCACCCTGCGACGAAGATTACACGTGACCCAATAATAAATTTGTAATGTACGGTGGACGTTTGACCAGGGATCAACAAGCTTATACCACAGCTTCTTACCGTTGGAACTGGACGTGATCCTGACATAGACCGGCTGAGCTGCTCTTCCCGGGGAGTCGTCTAGGAGCTGGATGTACCCGTTGAATTCATATCTACTTCCAGGTGTGAGAGTGACGTCTTGAGCTGGGCCCTGCCAGGTCTGACTCCTGTATGTTGGAAATATAAATCAGATTAGTATATATAGAATATGTGATATAACATAACACGTGTTACATAGCTGAGACGATCTCATCTAAGGTACATAGGTGTTATAATGCCTGTTTAGTTTAATCTGTGTCAGAGATTAGTAAGATATGAATGAGCTATCGTATGGCAGTAGATGGTACTATCTGCTGCTCTGTTAGCGCCGAATGACGGGCGTTGCTCGCCAAACCCGACACCCTACCTTGTGCCAACGGTTTCGGGTGTAGGAGCACAATTGGGAGGGTAAAAGCCTTATCCTGGAGCGAGGAAATGCAACCTAAAGACTAAATGTCATGGTTGGGCAGACCAGGCCCTATGACACTAGGCAACAAGTCTGGGATGGAAGCTTCGACAGCCGGACTGTTAGGGCAATGCTTTGTTGATCAGTCAGCTTCTGCAGCTTGTCTTGTTCCAGATGTATTGGTATTACCTTTCCTCTGGAGTAAAAAAGGCAGGCCGAGAGAGGGATCATGCTGAATGGGCAATGCATGATCTCTACAATTCAGCCTAGGCTTTGTACTATGGCTTTGTTGAAGTTGTTAAGCCTTTTTTGAAGTACAATGAAAAAAGCTATCGTTTGTCAAGATGTCAAGGTGCCTGTAACAGTAGTACTATACAGAAGATGCAGTATTTTTCTATGTGGCTAAGGGCTTGCGAACGCGGTTTGTGAGCCCGTATACCCGGGTTCAAAACACAGCGGTGCTGGTTTTTTCGAAAAAGGTATATGAGCCGGTCGTTCAGAAAGCAATGGCAAACTACTGAATGTAACACTTGCCTAGTACATCAACAGCAGCTGAAAATGCTGGTGTTGACTGCAACGTCCAGTAAGGGATACGCAACAAAAAGTATTTTTTATCGGAAGAAAAAGAAGAAAGAGAAGCATACTGAAAATATCGTAATGTGTTGGTTTGGTGGTGTCTATATTTTGTCTTGCTTTAGCTTACCCTCAATACATAATCTATTTTGAAGACACGTGTCACGGAATATATAAGAAAACAAAGACTGTTACTGGTATTTCATGGGCCGATACAGTGTGGATAGATAAACACACTGACTATTATTGTTATTTCAAGCTATTTCAAAGTCAGCTACAGTGTGGATTGATAAACACACAGATTATTATTGGTATGTCAAGGACGGATACAGTGAGGAAAGAATAAAGCCCCAAACACTTGAAGTACATGCCATTAAAGATGACGTAGAGACCATTCGTAATTCTCAGTATACCTGGTTTAAACAACACCCTAGAAGATTATGGACATGGAGGAGTCCTGATAACAGGATTAGAAACCAGACTGACTATATTATAATTAGCAGAAAATTTAGAAACACGTTAACAATAGCAAGAACAGTTCCCGGTGCTGATTGTTATAGTGATCACAGATTACTTACAGGAACATTGAGGATAAAGTTGAAGAAAGTTAAGTATGTAACAGGAAACACTAAATATGATTTGTATACTTTGAGTAATGACAAGGAAATACAAAACAAATTCAACATAGAAGTACAGAACAGATTTGATATATTGTCTGATCTAGAGATCATATTCCAGGATGTGGATGATAAATCGGAAATGTTGAAGAATTCAATCAGTTTGGCTGCAGAATTAACTATTCCAAAATTAAAAAAGTTGGGTCGTAAGAAATGGATGACTGAAGAAATTTTACACCTAATCGAAACATGAAGACTGAACAAACATAATTCTGCCAAGTTGAAGAAATCCACAGACAAGTCAGAATATTATGTAAGGAGGCAAAAGAAGCATTGTTTGAGGAAAAGTGCTTAGAAATTGAAAAACAACACAACAGTCAAAATACCAAATTAGTGCACAAAAGAATTCAGGAACTTACTAATAAAAGAACAAGTACATCAACAAGCTGTCTAAAAACTAAAGATGGCAAAATCATAATAAAAAAGATCAGATTATACATGTATGGGCAGATTATGTGAAAAACCTTTATGAGGATAACAGAGAGGAACAGTAAGATATTAGATTTATTAATGAACGATTTTGAAGATGGAGGTTCGAAATATTCTCAAGCATATGAAAGATGGCAATGCCCCCGGTGCAGATAACATCATAACAGAAATTATAAAAGCCTTAGAAGTATATGGACTAGATCAAGTCACCAGACTGCTGAACACATTATATGATACTGGAGATATACCTTCTGAATTATGTAACTCTGTATTTATTGCAATCCAAAAGAAATCAGGAACCTTGGAATGTGATCAACATAGAACATTTAGTATAATGAGTCAAATCACATAGATTTTGCTAAGAATTATCATGCAAAGAGTGAGGAAGAAAATACAACCTGAAATAGGGGAAGAACAATGTGGGTTTGTAGAAAGAAAGGGTACAATAAATGCTGTGCATATGCTGCGAAAAGCCATTGAACGTGCCGTAGAAGTAAACAAGGATATACATCTTTGCTTTATTGACTACAGAAAATCTTTTGATAGAATTAGACATGTCAGCATGGTGGATATGCTTGCAGATCTACAAATTGATGGGAGAGACATTAGACTTATAAAAAACATATATTGGAAACAACAAGCTGCCATAAGGATTGATAATGAAGTGGGACAATATCAGCCTATTAAGAGAGGTGTAAGCCAGTGATGTGTAATGTTTCCAGATCTTTTTTCCCTGTACAGTGAAAATATTTTCAGAAATGTAGCAGATATAAATGGAATCAGCATTGGAGGACGAAATATAAATAATATTAGATATGCAGATGCAGGATCTGCAACAGTTAGTAGATGCGGTTGTTGTACACAGTGAGCAGCTGGGGTTAGAATTAAATTGTAAAAAGAAACACAGATTATGGTCGTCACTAGGAAGAACGAAGTACCACAATGTAATATACAAGTAAATGGGAATATTCTTCAACAAGTGAATAGATACATTTATCTCGGAACAGTCATAACATCTGATGGGAGATGCCTTGAAGGGATTAGAATAAGAATCGCCATGGTGAAAGTAGCCTTTAGCAAGATGAAAAAAAACATTCTAACCAATAAAAAGATATAAACTGAAACGAGAAAAAGAGTGTTGAGGGGATACATAGAGCCTGTTCTTTTGAATGGATGTGGTACTTGGACAATGAGCAGTCAAGCTGAAAAACATCTGATGACTGCAGAAATGTGGTTTCTGAGGAAAATGCAAAGAATACCATGGACAGATAGAAAAACCAATGACCAAGTACTACAAGAGACAAATGAAACTCATAAATTGATTAGAGAAATTAGACGTAGACAGTCAACATTTTTTGGACAAGTGAGGAGAAGACATGGATTGGAGAACTTAGTGACAAATGGCAAGATCGAAGGGAACAGACCAAGAGGAAGACCGAGATGAAAATACATCGATGGCTTGGCCACAGGCATGGTCGAGACATGAACACTGAGCAGATCCGCGACTCTGGTTATCGAATGAAATGGCGAGTCATAACCGCCCACGCTTTCTGGCATGGCACATGATTGATTGATTGACTTCGTATTCTTCCCTTTAACCCCAATTGGAGCATACAACTCCAACCAGCTCACCCAACTGATTAAATACCACACATTTCTCTGTACTCGCGATGAAAAATCCCTGCTTTATTGTTGGAAGTAATATATTTTTGTGGTTTCAGCTAAAGAGTGCTGGTCGTTAAACCCACATTGTGTGTTTGTCTTTCCAGGATATCCGTACCATTGATGATGTTTTTCTTCGTTACGATATCCGCAACAAGACAACAGATTCAAATGTTTAATAACACTTTAGCTGTGCGTCAATGTTCATTTAATGTGTTTTCATTTATATCAGTCTTTTTTCTTTTACACATACAGGCGTTGAGAGTTCAATCCAGTATACCATTCGTGTTTTTAATGTTTATACCCGCAACGCGGGTATGGATTCCTAGAAGTGGCAGTGCTTAAGGGACATATTAGGTAACGAGATAAATGTTATTTTCTGTGGCGATTTCAACGTTAAAGGCAGATCATGGGGAAACATTTCCTCCAACACACAACGGGAGGAGCTCGAGAATGCACTTGAAACCATTGACCTGGTTTGTATCAACAGTGGCTGTGTCACCAGGAAAGCAAGCCGTCCAGGCGATGAGGACAGTGCTATTGATATGGCGCTGGTTTCACCTTCACTCACTACGTTGTGTAGATGGGGTGTCCTAGGACACCACGGCAGCGACCACCACCCTTGCAACATATTGGTGGAGAAAGGCAGAACCAAGCAGCACAAGCTAAAGGTAAAGACATTCCAGTATGACAATACAGGGCAAGATGTGGTGAGTAAAATAAGACGTGACAAGCGCAGAAAGCTTCAGGGCCGGAAAAAAGCTGGGAGCAGCCACCTTGGTGGAATTCGAGGTGGAGAAGGCTTGGGTGGATAAGCGTAGTGCTGTAAGGAGATGGCAAAATGCCAAGAAGAACACAGCTGGTCATCCTAGTCCCTGCATGCACTTAGAGAGATGCACACAAAAGTAAGCTATTTAAAAATACCTGCTCAAGGTGGTTAAAAGCGAAAAATGGGCAGAGGTGTGTCAAAGAGTAAGCACAGACAAGTCACTGAAATTGTTCTGGCGACTACATAAAAGCATGAGTGGTGTAGTCAAGAATAAGAGCATTTCTGTCTTCCAAGGTGCTGACCTCATCTGGCAGAGGACTGACGAGGACAAGGGCAAAGCCCTCTTTGAACGCTATCTAGAGTAGAGCAACCAGACAGACATGGGAGGCCGAAATCAAGGAGGTCACCTCAGACAGGTGCAAGGCCGAGAACACTTCGGATGAAGACACAGTGACAGTGAAAGAAATCAAGGCTGTGCTTCGACGATAAAAAAACAGTGCTCCAGGTCCTGATGGCATAAGATACGACTACATCAATAGGTGTACCGACAACGAGCTAGAGAAACTAGCAGACATGTACAACAACAGTATAGGGAGTGCTAGTATCAAGGAGGAGTGGTTACACAGCTATCTGATTCCCTTGCCGAAGCCTGACAAAGACCACAAAAAAATTCAGGGATATCGAATTATAACCACGCAGAATACAATAGGCAAGCTGCTGGAGAAGGTAATTGCATGGAAAATATCAAGCCAGCTAGAGAGGCAAGGTGTGTTCTCACCTACCCTGGGTGGGTACCGTCCAAAAAGAGAAACCTGGACCAATTCAGCAGTTTTTGCCCATGATGTCTATGAAGGTTTCCACTCAGACATTGAAACCTTTGCTGCAGCGATTGATCTTGAGGACGCGTACAACAGAGTACCATTGGACGTTTTAATGCTTCAGGTTCTTGAACTCTACGTAAGTCCATTCCTCCTTAGTTGGATGGCTGCAGCCCTCTTCCAACGGAAAGTAGTTTTTATATGTGGCAGCTGGACTTCGGAACCAACAACAATATATCCTGGCCTACCACAGGGATCACCATTATCTCCGGTAATGTTCAACGCCTACACAGTGAGAATCACCAGTGAGCAGATCACTGGACCAGGACATTGTCATATGCCGATGATGTTTTAGTGTATCGTCAGGGTAATGATAGGGAGCAGGTTGCTGTGGAACTACAAACCGAACTCAATCGCATAAGTACTTGGTGTGATGAAGCTGGGGCAATGGTCAACCCAACAAAGGCAACAGTGACTTGGTCCTCGTTGAATAATCATATTGTCAACACTCCAACACCAACTGTAAAGCTGTGTTCAGAGACGGTGGAAAGAACGCAGGCAATGAATTACCTGGGGATACGGTTTGATCGAAGCCTTGCTTATAATGAGCACATAGACCAGGTGATAACAAAGGCCAATCGGGGTTTGGCTGCGATGCGGGTGATGGCGGCAGCAAACTGTGAGCAGCGCCATCTATGTCTTCTTTACGAGAGACTGGTCATGTCTGTTTATGAGTATGCAATGGCAATCCTGACTCTCAGCGGTAAGCAGATAGAAAGGATGGAAAGGATACAGAATGAAGCTATGCGCATTATTCTTGGATGTACAAGAGATACAGCATGCAGGGCGATGCGCTACCTTCTTGATTTTCCAACCATTGAAGACAGAATACAAGTTTGCAGAGCACGCGCCTACCTCAGAGTTAACGCAAACACACAACATCCACTGCATAGTGAAATTATGAAGGTGAAGGGCAGCAGGTTAAAAAGAGGACGGTCGTGGATGGGTCAAGCCGAAGACATTCTTCAACAGGTGTGTTCACTTGAGGACTTAGAACCTGGCGAGGAGTGGGTACAAGTGCCAACAGATTTCTGCACATCCTTTTCAGTTTGCATCCAACTAGATAGAAAATGCAGACAAGAAAATCCGGCTGCTGTGGAGGCTGAAGTACAAGCGTTGATTTTCGAGAATTCGCTAGACGGTGATGCTGTCATCTACACAGATGGGTCGGTCGTCTGACATGTGAGAAGCTCATGGGCCTTTACGGCTCGGGCCGGAGGGAGAATTGTGAAGGAGGACTCTGGTGCTTTCACTGAAACCACAAGTAGCCTGACTATGGAAGTCATGGCAGTAAGTAAAGCAATAACATGGCTCGAGACACAGACATTCACTAGGGCATGTTTCCTTAGCGACTCAATGAACATGATCAAGAGGATAGAGGAGGGGTCGATCCGAAGAGAATGGTTGCTGCCTCTGGAGCGGTCTCGGCTGGCAAAGATTAGTTTCATCTTCGTGCCAGGGCATGCGGGAGTACAAGGAAATGAGCGGGCTGACAAGCTCGCAGGTGAGGCTACGGTGGAGGGCGGACGCGCCATGGACCAGGCTGACATTCTGAATGCTCTACGAGAAGTAAGACTTTTGCGTGAACCAAGTGATGACTGTGAATCTACAACCATGGCCAGACTGCGAGAACAGCAAATTAAAAGAGGGGTGGCCAAACAAGAACACTACTGCAGGAAGCCAAAGAAGATTGATAAACCAACACAGAACTGGTGTCGTTAGCCGCTACACGCTGCGGGATTTGCTGAGGAGGGGATCCGAGCACTTATGGACTGAATGGTTCGATGTGCAATGAGGATGATCTTTCGACTAACTAACTAACTTATTTTTTTTTGTAGGTGGGGGGGGGGGGGGGGGAGTGTGTACATATTTGTTTTGTCACGAAAAAAGGCAATAGATTTAGCCGTGTGCTATAGGGTAGACATCGCTACTATTACCCGACCCGGTTCCTGAGTGAAATCATCGCCCTTGGTTAGGTGTTTCTCGACGATTCGAGAAGCCTCGGCGTAGTGAGCAGAGCTCACTAGACCGACTGTGCAATCGGCGAGCGCATGGGCTGTTCATGGCGCCCAGCATACAAAGAAGTCAGTTGTGTTCTGTAACTCGAAGCGGCCAGACGCCGTACGGCCTTGTCTGGTTTCACGTATGGAAGCTGTGATAGCTGATGTCTTCACGGTATTCAGAGAGACCTGACAGACATCCTGTTTAGCAGACTGACATCGTTTCCGACGGGCTATTGAGTAGCCACTCGAAGGCATGTAAGTAGTTTATTTAACGCTGTGTCGATAGTCCGCGACCGCGGTAGATTAAACGTCCGTTTAACAGTTGTTATGTGGGAAAGTGGGTCAAGTGTGAACAGGTGAAAGTGTGCCGGCAGAGAGCCAACCTTTTAAGCACTTAAATACAGATGGGATATGAAGGGATATTTAGGTCATATAGGCGCGGGGTTTGTTCACAGCAACGGTAGGTTGGGTTAAATGAACTCAGGTCAATGAAACCTTTAATTTGAGTTCACATTAATTTGATGGCCCGGCTTCCTGAAATCGAACGTAGTCGAAGCCGACGTGGCGGAATTGACGTAACGTAGGGAAACCGGAAGTAGAGTAAGACGTCGCCTATACTAGGACACGTGCGGTATCGATCGACTCGGACAGTCGAAGCGAATGTAGTGCGAAGGTCGGCAGAAGTATCGGATGTCATATCAAGGTCGTGACTTGAGTCGAATGTCGTTGTCACATGGTGGGGCGACCACTGGCTTTTCTTCTTGGCTTTCTCACTTATATCGTATAAGTTAGTGTACCTCAAAAGAATGCCAGCTTAATATATAGTGGATTCCGGAGAGGTGGATAACCGGTGAGAAGCGACAGATGGGACAGTGCTGTTCTCGAAGAACAGTGACACCGTTCTAATTGCTCCGGCCCTTGATGAGGGAGGAGAGAACTGGGAGTGGACATCTGCTACATGGAGAATGATTGAGGCCATGTATATAATATTGGATTTGGATATTTTGTACCTGAGGTACGGTAATGTGTCTACTATGGCTAGTAATAGGGAAGTGAACCAGGGATATTGGAAGAACAAGAAGGGGGTCGAGCTGCACCATCGCCGGCCCTACTTCAGGGCCATTCTGCTTACCCCTACTAATGATTCACTAACGCTATATGTCATGTAGAAGTCTTTCAAGGTAGGACGACACCTCAGTGAAGTGTTTGCGACGACCTTGGCCCAAGCTATACTCCAGTCCGGGGAAGATGACGCAGGGCAACTAGCCGCCTGTCAGGTCCCAGACCCAGTTCATCTCCGTCACCCGTGAGCAGGATATTAGGAAGACAGGACTCGCTTTGGTACTCTTCCCATGAGAGTCCTGTCTTCCTAATATGCTGCTCACAGGTGATACCAGAATTGAGTGTTGAGTCATGCATTCAGGACGATTGTGAGAGGGTAATGTCCCTTGGTTGAGTGAAAAGGGGGATAGGTATCCAAAGGCTGGTGGGCTAAAGTAGAAAGAGGTCACTTAGTTCCCAGGCAGATCACATCCCGTTGTTAAGTGTGGCATCAGTTCCCCTCACCCCAGGGAGTGGTGTTACAGTGTTGTTCTTTACCGAAACGCCGAATAGGTGCCTTGTAATTTATCGTACAAATAATGTTAAGAATTTTTAGTTGGTTCACCTGATGGCGAGGGACTCTGGTAAAGGGGAAAGCTAGCCCGTATGCAAACATTAGTTCAGTGTGGACTACGCTCGAGTACAAAGCGAACGAAAGGAAACAACCTTGTGTCAGTAATTATTGTATTATTTTATATCCTCATTTTCCTCGCCGTGTCTCATATATATATATATATATATATATATATATATATATATATATATATATATATATATATATATATATATATATATATATATATATATATATATATATATATCTCTTTTCTTAGACATTATTATTTTTTGTTGTTGTTTCATATCCCTTACAGGACGTGGCAGTCAACATCACATTTTTCAGCTGCTGATGATGTGCTAGGCAAGATTGCGTCACAATAGTTTGCCATTGCTTGCTGAGTGACCGGTTCACATACCCCGTAGGTTACCGACGGGGAGCGAACTCGTTACTCACGAGAATATAGAGACTACGGTGTAATTCGTGTAACAACTAGACCAGGGAGACCGGCTAGAAATTATTACATTGTTTTAATATTCTCATATTACCCGTCGCATCTCATATTCTGTGCATATTGCTTGATGTCGCAGTCAGGTGTATATATGTGTTTGTATTTATTGTTAATCTTCAAGATCTAAAACTCCCTTTTTTGTTTCATTATATAGTGCAATATCTCGCTGCAGACGACATCTTACTTATCTTTTAGTACAAGGCTGGGTCGACTTGTTAGCCAGGAGTTGCTAACTTGAGAACCAGAAGTTGCTGCCTTGGGAACCAGGAATTGCTAACTTGGGAACAAGGAGTTGCTAACTTGGAAACCAGGAGTTGCTAACATGGGAACCAGGAGTTGCTAACTTGGGAACCAGGAGTTGCTAACTTGGGATCAAGGAGTTGCTAACATGGGAACCAAGCGTTGCTAACATTGGAACCAGGAGCTGCTAACATGGAAACCAGGAGTTGCTAACATGGGAACATGGCATTGACCTGGGAAGTAAATATGGACAGTGTGATATTGACCACATCATTCATTAAGTGTCAATTGGTCTATACAATATGGAGCCAGCACCATTTACCTTCTCTGCCTCAATGCGTGTACAAGGGTCCTTTACTTTACTGACAGAGGACTAAATAGTCTTTCCCCTGTTCTAAAGAAATTACCATCATCATCCAGTGTTTGCCGGATGGAGTGGGCGATCATTTCTCTACACAAATTACGATCTCCGATGTCATGGACAATCCGTGTGTTGACTCCCTTAATTGCCGTGACACAAGACTGTCAAGAATCTTCTCACGCTGTCTTCCTCTATCTCTCTTTCCGCAAATCTTTCCGGTTGTCATAACAGGTTCCAGTTTGTGTCTTCGCATACCGTGGCCAAAACCGATGACTGCATATTTTTGATGTTTCTGATAAGTTGTCTTTGCGACTCAGCTTAAAACGTCCCTGATTGCTCATTTTGCTGTCCAATTAATTTTCAGCACCGCTCTATATAACCACATCTCCAAGGCCTCTATGGATTTTTCCCCACCTGTTTACAAATTGTCCAGGATTCGCAGCCATATGTTAAAACTGGTTATATGTAACATACAAGAATTCATTGTTTTCGAAAGAACCAGCAGTACTTAATGAAATAAAGAACTACATATCTACCTTCCTGTACACAGCGCAGAGGCTGCTCCTTCGTGGAAAATGCTGGAGTCTGTCTGTAAAGTGAAGCCATCTCCGTTCCACCCGATCACTCCATTCTCGAAGCTGGGGTTCGTCAGCAGCTCCTGAGCACTACAAAGAGAACTGACAACCAGCAGACACAAGACCGAACGGTTAATTAGATGCCACATCTTCCTGGAGTATGACTTGTCACTTTACAACAGAACGTATTCTGGTGCCAACCCAAACTCGGAAAGTTACTAAATCATAGATACTTACAGGTGATTAGCATGTTTAAAAAAAATTATTGTACTCACTAAAAGTACCAAGAACATGTTGTTTTCTCACGGAATCATTACTTTGGGCCGCTTAATTTGTGACATTGAGCTGATTATATCTACAATAGATAGCGATTTATTTTAAAACATTCGCCGTGGATGAAAACACGAAATGCGTTTAGTATGTTGTCATCCATCCATCATGTGCCATGACGGTAAGCGTGGGCGGTCATGTTCTGCCATCTCACTCGATCACCAGAGTCGTGGATCAGCTCCGTGTTTCTGTCTCGACCATGCCACAAGGCCAAGCCATCCAGGTACTTGCTTCTAGGTCTTCCCCTTGGTCTGTTCCCCTCGATCTTATCCAGTTGTCACCAAATTCTCCAATCCATTTCTTCTCATAACATGCCCAAAAAATTTGACTGTCTACGTCTAATTTCTCTAATCAATTTACGATCTTCATTTGTTTCTTGAAGGACTTGTTCATTGGTCTTTCTGGCTGTCCATGGTATTCTTTGCATTTTCCTCAGAAACCACATCTCTACAGCCATCAGATGTTTTTCAGCCTGACTGCTCATTGTCCACGCTTCACATCCATATAAAAGTACAGGTTCAATGTAGCATCTCAACACTCTTTTTCTCGTTTCAATTGACATCTTTTTATTGGTCAATATGTTTTTCATCTTGCTAAAGGCTACTTTTGCCATGACGATTCTTGTTCTAATCTCTTCAAGGCATCTCCCATCAGATGTTATTACTGTTCCGAGATAATTGTACCTGCTCACTTGTTGAAGAATATTCCCATTTACTTGTATATTACATTGTGGTATTTCGTCCTTCCTAGTGACGACCATAATCTGTGTCTTTTTACAATTTAATTCTAACCCTAGTTGTTCACTGTGTGTAACAATCGCATCTACTAAATTTTGCAGGTCCTGTTCATTGTCTGCAATCAAGACTGTATCATCTGCATATCTAATGTTATTGATGCATCGTCCCCCAATGTTGATTCCTTCCATATCTTCAATATTTCTGAAAATACTTTCACTATACAGGGAAAACAGATCTGGAGACATTACACATCCCTGTCTCACACCCCTTTTAATAGGCTGATATTGGCTTACTTCATTATCAACTCTTATGGCAGCTTGTTGTTTCCAATATATGTTTTTTACAAGTCTAAGATCTTTTCCATCAATTTGTAGATCTTCAAGCATCCTTATCATGTTGACATGTCTCACTTTATCAAAAGCCTTTGTGTAGTCAATAAAGCAAAGGTGTAGATCTTTGTTTACTTCTAAAGAACGTTCGATTATGTTTCTCAGTATATACACAGCATTTACTGTACCCTTGCCTTCCACAAACCCACATTGTTCTTCTCCTATTTCAGGTTGTATTTTCCTCCTAACTCTTTGCATGATAATTCTTAGCAAAATCTTCGTGATGTGACTCATTATACTAATTGTTCGATGTTGATCACATTCCAAGGCTCCTGATTTCTTTGGGATTGCAATAAATACAGAATTACATAACTCCTGAGGTATATTTCCAGTATCATATATTGTATTAAGCAGACTGGTAACTTTATCTATTCCATATTCTTCTAAAGCATTAATCATTTCTGTTGTGACGCTGCCTGAACCGGGGGTCTTGCCAGATTTCATATGGTTAAGTAGCATTCTGAACCTCCATCTTTAAAATTGCTGGTCCTTCATTATTATTTTGGACATCATACTGTTCGTCTCTGTTATCGTCATAAAGGTCTTTCACATAATCTGACCATTCATGTAAGATCTGATCTTTTTCTATTATGACTCTTCCATCTTTTGTCTTTAGGCAGCCTGCTGATGTACGTGTTCTTTGATTAGTAAGCTCCTGAATTCTTTTGTGCATTAGTTTCACATTGTTACTGTTGTGTTGTTTTTCAATTTCTCTGCAATTTTTCTCAAACCGTGTTTCTTTTGCCTCCTTACATAAGGTTCTCACTTTTCTGTGAATTTCTTCATATTTGGCAGGATTATTTTTGTTCTGTCTTCTTGTTTCCATTAGTTGTAAAATTTCTTCAGTCATCCATGTCTTACGGCCCACTTTCTTTACTTTTGGAATAGTTTTTTCTGCTGCGCAACTGATTGAATTCTTCATCGTTTCCCATTGATCATCTGCATCTTGAAACAGGAATCTCTAGATCAGACAATATATCAAAATTGTTCTTTACTTCTATGTTAAAATTATCTTGTATTTCTTTGTCAGTTTTCAATTTGCACAAGTCATATTTAGGGTTTCCTGCTGTATATTTGACTTTCTTTACCCTCAATGTGCCTGTAATTAATCTGTGATCACTGTAACAGTCTGCATTTGGAACTGTTTTTACGACTGTTAACGCATTTCGAAAACTTTTGCTAATCAGGATGTAATCTATCTGGTTTTTAATCCTGCTGTCTGGACTCCTCCATGTCCATAATCTTCTAGGATGCTGTTTAAACCAGGTGTTTCCTACAACCATTTCTTATTCTTTTGCCCATTCTACAAGTCTGTATCCTCTTTCATTTCTCTCTCCCAAACCATGGTTGCCTACACTGCATCCATCGCCTTGCTGTCCTATTTTTGCCTTGAAATCACCCATTATAATATTTATTTCTGATTTTTTGCAGTTCTTCAAAGCAGACTCCACGTCATTATAAAATTCCTCTATGCTTTCTTCACTGCTTTCACTTGTTGGGGCATATACTTGAATAACATTTATTTTAAAAGGTCTTCCGTTTAATTTTACTAATAGGACTCTGTCTGAATTTGATGTTTGCTTATCTAATATAATGGCTACACCTCTTTGCTGTTCTTCTCCCCCAGAGTAAATAATCTTACAATCCTCTCCTGTCCTTATCCCTGCTCCTTTCCATCTCGTTTCCGATACTCCTAATATGTTAATCTTCTCTCTCTCCATTTCTTTTTTGATGTTTTCTAATTTTCTATCTGCATTCATTGTTCTAACGTTCCAAGTTCCTACTTTCAATGATATTAATCTGTTGCACCTAGTAGCCTGTTGACGGTCTGGAGTCACCTGGTGCGCATGACTATCCCTACCGGGCGAGGCTGCTCCTATGGACCACCTATTTACGCCGTTTCTCTGATTATCGATGATTTCACACAACATGATTTTCTTGGCATCTGTAAAGAAGGTAGTTTGCCATTGCTTTCCTTCCTAGCAGTGACCATACTGGTCAGTGACCGTAGCCATTGTCTCCTGAAAAAAGAGATCCTCTGCCTACCGTCGTGAAGGTGGAGACCATAACCTACAACTATCTGTTGGCTGCTCTCCATCTTCATCCACCACCTGCACGCATGGCTTCACGTAACCCTGATCGGGGGGCTAAACGGGTACTCCACCTTGCCCAAGGGTGTCCCGTAGGCTAGCGGAGGGAAGGAGGCGCCTTACTTCTCCTTTGATATGGGATACCCCTACCCCGCTACCCCATGTAGTATGTTGTCAAGGATACTAAAAAATATGCTAATGCCAGAGATTCTAGGTAACCAGATACACGCAAACTGGCTTCTGGTTTAAGGGTTAGTGAACGCAGTTTTGCAATTCCCTCACATACCGGATATGGGTTCGAAATAACTGAAAGCAGTTTGGAAGCAGACCGCTTTACGTTCATTTCAATAAATGTTGGGGTTGATGGTACGGTCCTGTAAAGAGCATGCTACTAACTTAACGGCACCACCGCACCTGGCGTAGGCGTGCATGTTACTCCACAGGTCTGGGTCTTTTGTGTTCCGAATCAACTCTGCTGATGATATTACTCCATGCTAACCGCTCAGTCAGTCCAGCATCATATCTCTCCGCCTACTCCTGCCTCATCCCCTACCGATCTCTCCTATCGCTACCCTGGTTATATTTATACTTTAGAGAAATCAACCCAGCTTTACGGGCTGAGATTCTGATGTAAGTAGCACATTTTGTTCATTTTTGTCCCCATTTCTGTTTCATTTTCTTTTCATTGTTCTCATTGTTTGCATCTTTCCATTCATCCCCATCGGTTGTTGTGCATTAATTTAGTCACTTGTAGTGTATTACCCGTGTTTATGTTTTGTGTGTGTGTGTGTGTGTGTGTGTGTGTGTTTTCTTTTTGGTATTTGTTTGCTGATGAAGGCTAGTCGCCGCAACGTCCATTGTTTTCGTAATTGTCTTCTGTAAAGCTATAAAGGGGAAGGCAGAGAAGTAAATATCTGAATGGCTTGGCATGGTCGAGACAAAAACAAAGAGCTGATCCACGACTCTGGTGATCGTATGAGATGGCGAAACATGACCGACCACGCTTATCGGCACGGCGCATGATGAAAAAAGTTGCATTACCTCGTGCTATTTTTATATTGTTTACAATCCGCAAGAAGCATGTTTTAACACAACTGGTGTAATTCTGATTAAACACACAAATGAATCATCACCAGTGCTGCGGTGCAGGAGCTCTGTGTTGAGATTCTCTATACGTGACCTTCGGGAGATTTTAGGTCTTAATGGGGTTTTGGCATTAATGTTAGTTTAGAAGTTAATTTGGGACAAGTACACACATTCAAGTATCTAGGCACAATGACAGCATCCGATAAAAGTATCACAAATAGGACAAGCAATAACTACATGTTATTAAATGATCATCGTATGCAGTTCCTGTTATTGGAGGTTAGAGAAAGAATTAATGCATGCTATATAAAAGTAGCTTTAACACATTTCTGTGTTTTAGGAAAATTTTGATTGGGAAATAGAAATGATGTAGGCGACAAATTAAATTAATTTTGCACAGAAAATTAATTAACGATAGCCAACCCACTTTTTAAAGAACACCCAAATAGACTCCTAACATGGATGTCCGCAGACAGTACTACCAAAAACCAGAATTATTATATTTTAATACAAAGAAGATGGAGATCAAGCATAACATCAGCAAACAATCTACGAAGTGCAGACTGTGATACAGATCATCAGTTATTATAAGCAGATCTGAAAGTAAAACTCAAAAAGCTTACCCGAGAACCAAGGCCAATACCAGTGAATACAACGCAGAAGTGAAGAATCGTTTTGGGGTCGTGTCTATACAGGAGAAATTGACACCTGACGAACTGGCAGTACAAGCTAGATATATCTTGATAACAGCAGCCAAAGATTTAATTCCGACCAAGACTAAGCAAAATAAGCAATGGATTACATAAGATACATTAGAATTAATAAAACAACGAATGGAACTAAAAGAGAATGGAACAGAAACCGATAACAGTATGATGAAGTATAAATCTGTAACACGGGAAATAAGAAAGAACACAAGAAAGGACAAAAGCCAATATATAAAAGATTGTTATATTAAAATAGGGCAATTTCGTAAGAATGTAAAATAGTAAGAAATGTTCACAGAAATGAAATTATTGACAAGAAACATTCAACGTGAATTAAATGTTATCTGTGACAAATTGGGAAATACCCTAAAAGAATCTCGACAAATTCTAGATAGATGGAAGGAATACTGCAGCGGAATATATGATATGAATGACAGTGAGGATGTGAATGATATATATGAACCAATGACAGCAGAGGCAGAGCCTGAACCCTCATTAGATGATATTGCATGGGCAATAAATGAACTTGAAGAATGGTAAATCATAAGGATGTCATGAGATACCAGCTGAATAATTAAAGCGGGAGGAGAAGAAAGCATACACACCTATCACGCATTATGTAAATAGATAGGGAAATATGGTATGTGGTCAAAAGATTGGATGAGAACTATCTTTATTTCAATACCAAAAGGGCAACCTGCAAGTAAAATTCTACTCAAAATTATAATGGAAGACTTCGTAAGAAAATGGAACAAGAGGATTAACGTAGTTCAAGCTGGATTTAGGCATGGAAAAGGAACAAGATATCACATACTAAACATGCGTTTAATAATAGGGAAGTGCAGATAATTTACTGTAAATCTATGATCATGTTTCGTGGATTATTCAAAGGCATTTGGCTGTGTACAACACCAGCAATTTTGAGAAATCATGAGGAATATGGGCTTTCCATCACATGCAGTACAACTCATAAAAATGCTCTATCTAGACCAGGTGTCACCAAACTACGGCCCGTGGGCCGGATGCGGCCCGCGACATCAGTTAGTTAGTTAGTTAGTTAGTCACGGCTCCAACTTCACAGCAACTGGTCGTCCCCATTATGCTCCGTTCCTGTGTCAGTGAATATCACATAAAACGCTCCCCACTGCCCAATGTGAAAAGCGACATCAGTTCATCAGGCCCACCGACAGTACTCGAATTTGCTTGATAAAGCGTATGGAACACGAGACGCTGTGATACAATTTAAATTTAAATATTAAGATTAGAATACTAAGAGCTCTTCACACGCATGAGACCTCCTAGCTGCTATGTGCCTTAACTTTACTGTTTTCAATTTTAAATTATTGTATTCAGATTTTCTTGTTTATTGTAATTTATGCTTATTTTGCGCCATCCCAAGTCCATTCCCGACTCGCGGCAGCTCCGTCTACGTTCTGACGTTACCATGGTTTCCATGGCAAAACACACAAACATGTATCTTTCACACCCTCAAATGTCTTAGTATGTCAAAACAGGTCTGACGCTGCAGAAATATTTACTTCTATTTAACTGCCATTCATTTTATAGGTATGTAACAAGGATTTCTGTGTTTGATTGTGATAGGTAAGTGAACTGCAAGTGTGAATAGAGGCGATAAAGTAGCAAACATAACATAAAAATGCCATAGAAGCCTCGTGTTACTATGAAAATATTTTCCTCAGCTCTGAAAAATTCCCCTGTCAACGTGTTAATCGAGTTCGTCTTTTTTTTTCGAGTTGGTGTTTTTTTTAAAAACCTTTCTGGTGGAGCTCTAGGCTGTTTATTTAGGCCCGGCCCTATTTATATATTTTGCAAACCTTATTATGTGATATATTATATTACCAAAGTTACCTATAAACTTTATATGCACCTTTGATGAGCCACACCTTCATTAGTGACTCCTAGTCCCCTGCTTTTCTTATGTTTCAATAGGATTCTAATTATGTTTCTAATTCAACGTCTTTTTCATTTTCAGATCCCGTTAACTTCACCCTTCATTATGGCCATCATGAAAATAAAAGTGGACACCAAATTTCGCATTTTCATAGAAGAATTTGAAATAAAGTACTTTTTTGTGGAAACAAAGAACCAGAAAACCAGTTGCGTAATATGCAGCGAAAGTGTTGCCGTTATGCAAGAGTACAATCCTCGGCGTCACTACGAAACAAAAAAATATATCAACATATTCTCAGTTTTCTGAAAAGTTACGCTCTGAGAAATATGAATTCATGAAACGGGGTCTAGAAACACGAAGACATCTATTCACGAGAAAGTTTGCTAAAAATGAATCTGTCACCCGTACAAGTTACAAAATAGTGCTTCAGATGGCAGAACGAGGAAAACCGTTTACTGATGGAAACTTCAGCAAAGAGTGTATGATGGAAGTAGCAAATTACTTGTGTCAGGAGAAAGCCGATTTTTATGGAGCTATCAGCCTTTCGGCTTCATCTTGACAGCACTTTTCAGCGCTATCAAGACAAGCCGCCTTATCAATTCAAGCAACCTTATACGGGAGGAAAACATGGAACGCCATAATAGCACAAAGAAACAAGCAGCTTCCAAGATGTGTAGTGTGAGAGCCGACCGGACTGTCAAGAAGACGAACCTGCCTGCGGAGAGCCTTACAATCAATGAAACTACCAATAAGAAGAGCGACGACTACCCACAGACGAGAGCAAAAACTGTTGAGAGGAAGGAGGAACGACACCAGAGTCAGAAACACTGAACCAAAGACAGTCAGATGGGTGGTCAAGCGGATAAAAGTGGAGCTAGCAGATGAACAAATACAGGAGTAGCTACAGGAGGAAAATCTGCACATTCGAATCCTGAAGACAGAACGGATTATGACCTACTCAGGGATCCCTACAACGCTGGCGGTGGCGACGTCCGAAGGCTGTGAGATTCCACAATAGGTATCGATGACACACCAAAAACTACAACAGCCCGAGGGATTCATACCAAAAATCACGCAATGCTCCAGATGCCAGAGGGCCGGCCACAGCAGAGCAATATGTCGCAGCAAGTCAGAGATCTGCCGATACTGCGCCGATCATCACGCTTACAAAGAGTCTCCGCTGGCCAAACTGGACACGGACTTCAGAGCGCCCAACAGCAAACGAAAGTGCGCCAACTGTCTGGGCAAACATGGAGCACGATACTTGGGCTGTCCGTACCTCCAAAAACACAGAGATGTGTTAAAAATCGCCATTGTCACCAAGACACCATTCAAGGAAGCAATGCGGAGGTGCGAGACAGCCACAGGCATCTCGCAAACTGAAAGAGCACAGCTGCAGAGCGAGATCGACGAGTTGAAAAAACAAGTCAAGCTTCTACAAAGACCGGCACCGACCAGCGACATTGAAAAGATACTTACCGAAATTAAAGAGACTCAGAAAAACATAAAACAAGAGGTGGAGTACATGGCGCTAACAATAAAGAAGAACGAAGAGATACTACAAGCAATTCAAGCTGAGAGAAAACTACTAAAATCAGAGAGAGAGAGAGAGAGAGAGAGAGAGAGAGAGAGAGAGAGAGAGAGAGAGAGAGAGAGAGAGAGAGAGAGAGAGAGAGAGAGAGAGAGAGAGAGAGAGAGAGAGAGAGAGAGAGAGAGAGAGAGAGAGAGAACCCAAGTTAAAACAACCAAAGTCGCGGAAAAGAACGCAGAAAAACCAGACGATGATGCTATACTACAGAGCATTGAAAAGCTGCTAAAGACAATACATGGAAGAGAAAGCAAAGAGACGCATGATAAAGCCAAGACTAAAATAAAAGCAAAACCTCAAGAAGAAGCCAGCATCCCATTCACATTTACGAATAAATTCAAGGGAAAGCCAGTCTTTAACTAAAACGTGACACATCAGACGAGCCAGAAGCCAAGACTGACAGATGAAACCGCATAACAAAATACGTTCAAAGGGAAAACTTGCCGGCCAATGAATCCCCCAGCTGAAAACACAGGCATAAAGTCGTCAACTTCGATAAGCCAGCAAAACACTGGCGCAAAGAAATAAACAAACTTACTTCACACCATGAACCACCTAGGACAATAACCGATGCCACATGGGCTGGTTGCGCCAAGGTGGAAAGTTTCGTTTTTTTTTTCTCAAATGGACTTCGGACTTCGGACTTTCGGCAAGTTCAGCTGTGTGGAGAACAGCAGAACTTGGAGAGAACATAGTGCTACAGATACGCGAGAAAGCTAGGGAACTTGTGGTATTCTCTGTCGCTGGATGAGTCTACTGATCTCTCGAGTACGTCACAACTTCTCGTGTTCATTTGCGGTTCCTTACTTCAGTCCTTTAATGCTTTAAACAGTTTGTACGGACTACGCTTGAGTTTAAGCGAGTGAACAAAAAAGAAAGAAAGACAATCTGTGGTGTCAATTTGGACTTACAGATAATGGAAGAGTTGGCATCCGTTTGCAGCATGTATGAAACAACGACTAGAAAAGACATTTTCGTGGAAGTGCAAACATTTTTGCAAGACGATAAACTTCAGTGGAATCAGCGTAGAGGTGTTACAGTTGATGGAGGAAAAAACAGGACTGGAGTGAGGAAGCGTCTGGTGGGGTAGATCAGGACTCAGTTGGAGGATTTCCAATTTCCGGCGCTCTGTTCATACTCTGCATCATACATCAGCAAGCACTCTGTGGGAAAGACTAAGATTTTTCCTGTGTACTGAAACCAGTCGTTCCTGCT
Source organism: Cepaea nemoralis (assembly GCA_014155875.1). NCBI lineage: Eukaryota > Metazoa > Mollusca > Gastropoda > Stylommatophora > Helicidae > Cepaea > Cepaea nemoralis. The sequence continues at coordinate 97,138 of JACEFZ010005762.1, read as the reverse complement.
GTGAATTTCATTCGGATACATGCACTCAGTCACCATCAGTTCCAGGCTTTTCTTGAATAAATTGATTCTGAATTCTGTGACTTGCCTCATCACACATCAGTGAGGTGGTTCAGCTGGGGTGAAGTTCTGGTTCGGTATTGCAAGCTCGGAAACGAAATAGATGTTTTCTTCACTGTCAGATCCTACCTGGCTGTCAAAGTTGTTATATTTGGTCAACATCACATCCCACATGAAAGAACTTAACTTTAAACTTCAGGGAAAGGATCTCTACAGAATCATCAAATGATTTCGGAGAAGGCTGTCATTGTGTGAAGCACAACTGGAAGGAGAAAATTTTTCTCATTTTCACTGTTTCAAAGAGTTTTGCGCTACAATCGCCGAAGATGTCAACCTCGATTTTCCGAAAAAAAGGAAATTATTCGTGACTTGAAGAAGCATTTGTTGTAGAGATTTTCAGATCTTGACAGAATTGAGAGTGACATTCTTTTGTTCCAGAATCCGTTTGACTGTAGCCTTGATGATGTGCCACTGGAACTACAGTTGAAGCTCATTAATTTACAAGCAAATGCCTTGTTGAAAGAGAAGCACAGAGAAGGAAAATGTGTTGTATTTTACCTCTGCTTAATGTTGAGTTTCCAACACCAAAGAAATTTGCTGCTGGTATGGCATCAATGTTTGGAACAGCTTATGTCTGTGAGCAAACATTTTCAAAAATGAAATATGTGAAGTTAACACATCGAAAGAGATTGATTGATGAACATTTGAAAGCAACTCTTTTGATTGGATCCAGCAATTCCAAACCAAACATTGATGATATATTGAAAGCCAAACGTCAGTTTCACAAATCCCACTACCCTTTTTTGCTGCTTAGTTTGTGAGATTCGAGTATGATGACACTAGGTCTGATGTAGCTATCTTTTTGCTAAAGTCGCCTTCTTTAACTTTGTTAGTAAATAATTATGTTGGTTATCTTTGTGTGTGTGTGTGTGTGTGTGTGTGTGTGTGTGTGTGTGCGTGCGTGCGTGCGTGCGCACCCACTCACCCATGATTAACATGGAATGCTAAACTTAGTTTTTCATAATTTTTCCCAGAGATTTTGTTCTGGCTTGTAAGTATTATACAGAATGATTATGCGGTCCGCTCTCGTCATTTTGTCAGTTATTCGGCCCGATGTGAAAAAAGTTTGGCAACCCCTGATCACAAAAGGCAGCGGTTAGGTTAGATGGTGAGACATCAGACTAGTTTGACATCAAGCAAGAAGTCCGTCAGGGCTGTGTGCTGTCCCCCTATTTGTTTAACCTGTACGCCGAAAATATAATGAGAAATGTCAGAAATGATTGATTGATTGATTGATTGATTGATTGATTTAGGAACCGACATCACAGCATTCGGGGCATTCCCATAAGCGATCTGTCCCCATCCTCAGCAGCCAGCGAAGAGTTCCAACACTAACAGTACGAGTAGCAATCTGATTATATGTCCGTCTCGCCTTTCCTCTGAGTGTTGAGCGTCGGCCAGATCCCCTCGTCACCCTTCGCTGTCGCATTCTTGCCAGACCATGGTGATCCATTTGGTCCTCCGAGGTGTACACGTGCTCCCACAAGGCCGCAACCACGTCTGCCTTATCATGCATCAATACTCCACCAAGTTTTGCAGAGCCAGCCAATGTTCAGTGTAGTGGCTAACGACACCAATTCTGTGTTGGGTTATTAACCTTCTTTGGCATTCTGCATAGTGCTCTTGTCTGGCCACACTTATTTTAACGTGCTGTTCTCGCAGCCTGACCATGGTTGTAGATTCACAGTCATCACATGGTTCTCGCAAACGTCTTACTTCTCGTAGAGCATTCAATATATCAGCCTGGTCCATGGCTCGTCGCCCTTCACAATAACATTACTTGCAAGCCTGTTAGCCTGCTGATTTCCTTGTGCACCCGCATGCCCTGGCACGAAAATGAAATTAATCTTTGCCAGTCGTGACCGCCCAAGATCTTTGATTGTACTGAATGTCCTAGTGCTTTGAAAAGAACAGTAGTTGAAGACACGGTTCCAGAAGAAGGGACAGCAGTCCGCCGACATGACAGTGGACACAGAGCAGTAAAGACAACCAAGGGATGGGCCTACACGAGGCGAGAGAACTGACGAAAATTCAAGAAACTTCCCGGCGAGTTGTGGCATGAGAGAGAAGTTCTGCGAATGACTTCCAATGTATACACAAGCATATTGTGCCAGTACACATGACCTCTCTCCAGGCATACACACGATCCTGACATTGCTGCTGATAACAATCTTCTTATCTCATCACATGACTCAAGATGTCTGTCTAGTCGAAGTGTTCAATGCGCATGCACTTCCAAGATCACATGTGATGCTACGACAATTAAACAACGAATAGTGAAAAACGCTCTGACGGACTTCATAGTTTAAAAAACGTCTTCCTTCCTTCCTTCCTTCCTTCCTTCCTTCCTTCCTTCCTTCCTTCCTTCCTTCCTTCCTTCCTTCCTTCCTTCCTTCCTTCCTTCCTCCCTCCCTCCCTCCCTTCCTTCCGTCCGTCCGTCCGTCCGTCCGTCCGTCAGTCCGTGCAAAGAGTGAGGAAGAAAATACAACCTGAAATAGGGGGAGAACAATGTTGGTGTTTAGAAGGAAAGGGTACAGTAAATGTTGTGTATATACCGCGATCAGTTAATGAACGTTCTATAGAAGTAAACAAGGATATACACCTTTGCTTTATTGACTACACAAAGGCCTTCTGTAGAGTAAGACATGTCAATTTGGTAGATATGCTTGCAGATCTACAAATTGACGGGAAAGACATAAGACTTATAAAAATCATTTATTGGAAACAACAAGCTGTCATAAGGATTGATAATGAAGTGGAACAATATCAGCCTTTTAGAGAGGTGTGAGGCAGGGATGTGTAATGTCTCCAGATCTTTTTTCCTTATACAGTGAAAATATTTTCAGAAATGTAGAAGATATAAATGGAATCCGCATTGGAGGACGAAATATCAATACCATTAGATATGCAGATGATACAGTATTCATTGCAGACAATGAGCAGGATCTGCAACAATTAGTAGATGCGGTTGTTGCACACTGTGAACAACTAGGGTTAGAATTAAATTGTAAAAAGACACAGATTTTTATGGTCGTCACTAGGAAGAACGAAATACCACAATGTAATATACAAGTAAATGGGAATATTCTTCAACAAGTGAATCGGTACAATTATCTCGGAACAGTCATAATATCTGATGGGAGATGCCTTGAAGAGATTAGAACAAGAATCGCCATGGCGAAAGTAGCCTTTAGCAAGATGAAAAACATTCTGACCAATAAAAAGATGTCAACTGAAACGAGAAAAAAAGAGTGTTGAGGTGCTACATAGAGCCTGTTCTTTTGTATGGATGTGAAACTTGGACAATGAGCAGTCAAGATGAAAAGCATCTGATGGCTGCACAAATGTGGTTTCTGTGGAGAATGCAAAGAATACCATGGACAGACAGAAAAATCAATGACCAAGTACAACAGGAGACAAATGAAAATCGTAAATTGATTAGAGAAATTAGACGTAGACAGTCAACATTTTTGGGACATGTTATGAGAAGAAATGAATTGGGGAACTTGGTGACAACTGGCAATATCGAAGGGAACAGACCAAGGGGAAGACCGAAAAGTAAATACCTGGATGGCTTGGCCACATAGCATGGTCGAGACAGGAACACTGAAGTGATCCACGACTCTGCTGATCGAGTGAAATGGCGAGTCATGACCGCCCACGCTTTCCGGCATGGCACATGATTGATTGATTTATGCATTACGCTTGAGTTCAAAGCGAGTGAGCGCAAAAATCACTTTAGCTGAAATAATGAAAACATATATAGTCGCATGTATTGTTCGAATGTGAAGCATCTGTTATCCCATTATCCCATTATAATTTCAAATTTAACAAACTATGTTTGTTTGGATAAAACTGATCGGAACTGCCTAATTGCTAGCGTTTCTCTGGTATAATAGTGAGCTATCGTTTATAATTTGTCGGATACAGTATACGAAAAGCTTTTTCTTTGTTCACTTTATGGCCACAGTTTATGAGCTGTTGAAAAAACCACGAAGAGCTCGTTTTATAGCCTTTCCAATGCACAGGGATTACTGAAGACTGATTAGCTCTCTTTTCCACCCACGCTTGTATATGTTCGTCTTATTGATTTGCTAATTGTCTTTCTGTTCTACTTATGTAATTTGCTTGGCACTCATACTGGAATTGATAAATGCAGTTTGATTTGGTGTACAGAAAGATTATTCTTTTACAGATATAGTAGGTATGGGGTGGTTTTATATCTGATCATTGGTTTATCAGCAAAGAATGTTTGACTTACTGCTGTTTTAAGTTAACGGTGTGTTCGCTTCGTTATGCCATCCCCTCGAAACAATTCTATGCCATGTATTATGCATGTTACATTCGTATAGAAAACACATAATATAAAGATCTAGCAAAATGTATCAGAGAGAACATGCATGAACAGACAACAGAACAAAAGTATCAAGTCAGACCATGGCAAAAGCTGACTCTAACATAGCATCCGGATAACATTAAGATCTTCGTGACTCCTTCAGTAGTTATGCCTTGAGAAAGGACAGATAATATTGATTACAATAATATAATTGTACACAATAAAGCTGAGACGTCAATTCTGTCTTAAATAGTCACGATTTTAAGTGCATATGTTGTTGAACACTACTTACACGATTTATCTAATGTACAATAACAATAAAAGTTCTCAAATTGAGACGCTAGACCAAACGCCCTAATTTCTCCTAAAAGGCCCGAATTTTTACACTTTGGTCCATATTTATAAAGGCGTTAGGAAATGTAGATTATTTCCCTGGGTCAGATTACCACAGCTTTGAGGACTGTTTCCTGGCCTCAGTAAACGTGGGCAGGTTAATCAAGTACAGAGTGGGCTCGCTGGTGTAATGGTTAGGAAATTACGCTGACAATGACATGAGCATGGAGAGCATAGGTTCGATGCCTGGGCCCGACCTCTGCTACTGGAGGCAAGGACTGATAAATTATTCATGCGTGCACACAGACCTGAAACATGTGATGGTTCTAAAGCTTTACGTATCAACGACAGGTCTCTGCTGCGGGACTTCTGGTTGTAGTTCTGGTACATTAGGGAACAATGGTAGCGTGGTGACTAGACGCTCACATGCTGGCAGTGGTCGAGAGTTCGCATCCGTATCAGGGCAGATTAAAAATTTAACTTGGCCTCCCAGGTCTCCTCTTAACGTGAGTACCAGGAAATGTCTTGGGGCGTAAAGGCAGCAAGTGTGATACTGGTCACATGGCCCAGCCAATGCTGATTGGTCTATGCAAATATGGATCTAGCACAATATGCCTAATGTGCCTTCAGATGCCTTAAAGCACATGTGTCAAACTCAAGTCCCGCGGTCCACATCCGGCCCGCCGTACAATCATATCAGGCCCGAAAGGTCTCAACCGACGTACACATATATTCGGCCCAGGAGAGAATTTTAGGCAAAAGTATTTTTTATGGTCACGATATAACGTGCAAATCAAATTCCTTAATTAGCAGCCTTCCGAATGATAGGCTACCTGAGAGCGTTCTCGCTTCGATCAGCGAAAATAAAAGTTGTGTAGTTAGTTAGTGTTTGTCGTTATAGTTACCTAGCAACGTTTAGATGTTCGTTTTGGTTTGGCGCATGAAAAATGAAAGTATTGTAATGCCCGGATATTGCATTACCTTTTCCAGCTACGGCTAACCTGGTATCAATTAAGCGTCTGTCGGTAGACGCACAATCTTTTAAAATCAATGTTAGTCTTTAAAATGGCCAAGAGAAAAGTTGATTCTAAAAACAGAGCCTTTCAAAGCCGCTGGGAGGCTGAAGATATGTTTACTGATATTGGCGGTAAGCCTTTGTGTCTAATTTGTGGAGATAATGTGGCTGTGATCAAAGAATATAATCTAAGACGGCACTACGAGACTAAACATTAAGACACGTTAAACAGCCTGACAGCAGAGCAGAAGCCACAAATGTAGAAGAATTTAAGATCTAACATCACAGCAGTTGTTTTTACCAAAGCAAAATCACAAACTGATGTTGCAGTCAAAGCAAGTTTTATTGTGTCAGAGGAGATCGCAAAATTAGGCCGACCATTTACTGAAGGAGAATTTCTGAAGCGCTGCATAATGAAAGTGTGTGACGTCTTGTGTTCAGACAAAAAGCAGATGTTTGCAAAGGTAAGCCTTAGCAGAAATATGGTTATTGATCGGGTTTGTGAGATGGCCACTGATGTGAAAACACAGCTGATCGAAAAAGGCAAAGACTTTGTTGCATTCTCCCTTGCTGTCGATAAAAGTAATGACACGACTGACACTGCACAGCTTGCCACCTTCATCCGTGGAGTGGACTCCAGTTTGAATGTTACAGAAGAAATATTGGACATGAAACGCATGCATGAGACAACGACAGGAAAAGACATATTTGACAACGTATGTCAAAGTTTAACCAAAATGAACCTACTTTGGGACTAACTCGTTGGACTGACAACAGATGGAGCACCGGCGATGTGTGGCGAAAAAAGTGGACTAGTTGGAAGGGTGCTGTTAAAGATGCAAGACAACTGTACTGGTGAATTGATAGCATATCACTGCATCATACACCAAGGATCGCTGTGTGGTAAAGTCCTCAACATGGAAGATGTAATGAGCATTGTAACACAAACCGTCAACTTTATCAGAGCCAAAGGTTTCAATCACACCGCCAATTTCAGTCTTTTTTGCAGGCAATAGAGTCGGCGTTTAGTGACATGCCTTATCATACAGAGGTACGGTGGCTAAGTCGGTGAAAATTTCTCAGTAGATTTTTTCAGTAAAGGAAAATATTCCAGTTTTTCGTAATAAAAAGTGGAAATGTGAATTGGCGTTTCTGTCTGATATAACTACTCATCTCAACGAATTGAACCTGCAGCTCCAGGGACGGGATCACATTATCACTGATATGCATGATGAAATGAAGGCATTCCAAGTGAAGCTGCCCTTATGGGAGACACAAATGCATCAATGCAACCTGTCTCACCTTTCTTGTTGCTAGGCAATGTTAAACCAAGTCAACGCTATATTGTTTCCCAATGCAGACTTTGATAAAAACTTAGCTTACTTCGCGCCGAGTTCGCACGGCGCTTTAGTGACTTTGAAGCACAGAAAAGTAATTTCGAGCTGTTTCGTAATCCATATGCCATAGATTTGGAAACTGCACCTGTAAATTTGCAGATGGAGTTAATAGAGCTGCAGAGTAATGGGACACTAAAGGCAAAGTATGACACTGTGGGGCCTGCACAGTTCACTCGTTTCATTCCTGAAACCAACCAACCTTCCATCATCAACCACCCAACCGTTCATCATCAACTAACAAACTTATCATCATCAACCAATACACTTCCATCATCAGCCACCCAACCTTCCATCAACAATCAACAAACCTTCCATCAACAACCAACAAACCTCCATCATCAACCACCCAACCTTCCATCAACAACCAACAAATTTCCATCCCAACCAACAAACTTCCATCATCAACCAACCAACTTTCACCAGCAACCAACAAACTTCCATCATCAACCAACCAATCTTCCATCATCAGCCAACCATCCTTCTATCATCAACCAATTAAACTTTGATCATCAACGAACCTTTCATAATCAACCAACAAACTTTTCATCAGCAACCAACCAACCTTCTATCATCCACCAACTAACGTTCTATCATCAACCAACCAACTTTCCATCATCAACCAACAAACTTCCATCATAAACCAACAAACGTCCATCATCAACCACCCAACGTTCCATCAACAATCAACAAACTTCCATCAACAACCACCCAACCTTCCATCAACAACCACGCAACCTTCCATCAACAACCACGCAACCTTCCATCAACAACCAACCAACTTCAATCATCAGCATTATCAAGTTGTTTAGTAATTGGTAAGCCAACGCTGTGGCGAAGGAGTTGTGAACACGACTTGCAATACCGCATTCTGTATTCGAAACACAGCTACCGGCGATTTGAAAGCAGATCGCCTTGCGCTGGTTTTCATACAAGTGTAAGTGTTCTGGTCGTTCCGAAATCAGTAGCACAACTGCTTAATGTAAACTTGTCCCAAAAAAAAAACCCCCCACAAAAGTCCAAAAATTATAAAAATGCTGCGATTGACTTACTTGCGATGTTTTTGATTGTTTACTTACTTGCGATTGTCCTGTAAAGGATATGCAACTAACTAACTTTACAAACTGGTTTGGGTTATCATGTTTCTCAAAATCTTGCTATTTTCAACACCGTACCTCTTCGTGTAATGTTACTTAGTATGTTTGCTTCTGCATTGCTATGGCCATGTACCTGTGGCTTTTTTGTTGTTGTTGTTGTTGAAAGGTCCGGATTGCTATTGATTCAGTGATATGTCTAAAGACTCAAGAATCATCTCTCGTAGTCTTCTCTGTCTCGGTAACTCTAATATGGCGACTACCTCTTTCTGATGCTTGTAATGTTAGTTAGTTAGTTAGTCGCGGTTCCAACTTCACAGCAACGGGTCGTCCCCATTATGCTCCGTTCCTGTGCCAGTGAATATCACATAAAACGCTCCCCACTGCCCAATGTTAAAAGCGGAAAAGACAGGAGTCTCGACAAACAACAGCCCGCACAGATACACTGTGCATAATGCCGCCGCCAGAATGTCAACACAATAGTCCCCCACGAAACATCCAGTTTATCTCTGATGGAATCGGCAGTCATTTTCCCATCTGGATGTTTCCTAGATGTTCACCCACACAGTCCACGAAAATACAGTTCATCGTCAATGGCAGCGACAGTCAACCAGAAGCCCAGCAGCCACGCATTTCTGCATACGGCAAAAACCGGTCAACTCTGGGACATAGCCAGCTGCCATCGCTTCGAACATGCAGTCACGTCCCAAAAAACCTCGGGCAGATTCAAAAACATTTCACACGAAACTCACAGCTCACAGTGTCGCGCCACACACTCACTCAGTAGCAGGGCGACGGAACCATAGCCTCCTTAGTCGCCTCTTACGATATGCGTGGTAGGTTACAGTGTTGCTATTCTTTGCTTCCCTTATGGGCCCCGGCAACACACGGGAGATGATGCTTGTAATAAGTTGCCTTTGTGTCTTAGCCTCTTTCAAAACATTTAGATTAGTGACTTTGACTGTCCGGGGATATTCAGCATTCTTCTCTAAAACCATATCACTTTGTGTGTGCGTGATTTGGTGCTTATTTACCAATTGTCCAAGATTCACAGCAATGTGTTAAAACTGGTTCTATGTAACATGCATTAATTATTTTTATTGGTTAATCTCCAATGACAGGAACTACATTCGATGTTCATTTGATAAAATGTAGTTATTGCTTGTCCTATTTTGTTCTTGATCTCCGTGCCACTTTCATCTGATGCTGTCATTGTGTCTATATACTTGAATCTGTGTAACTGTCCCAAATTAACACCTAAACTAACATTAAAGCCAAAACCCCATTAAAACCTAAAATCTCATGTAGAGCAAACAGAGAATCTCAACACAGATCTCCAGCATCGCAGAACCAGTGAGGATTCACTTGTGTGTTTAATCAGAATTATACCAGTCGTGTTAAAACTTAGTTCTATCCATATAGGTGGAACAACCATTGAACCAAACATTATCATAGAACGAAAGAACACTCAAGAAATTATCACAAACATTTTGCACTGACTGATGGCCGCAGAGATCCAAGAACATAACGGTTGACCAATCAGAATGTATACAGTTTTTTTTCCTTCCCAGATTATACATGCCAGAAGAAGAGGCACAATAAATATAATCGAAGACTGATACATTGCTGGTAGCGGTGGATATTATATTGGGCACAACCATGATATATGTATAATTAGAGATGTGCCATGTACATGATTTTTTTTTTGTTTTGTTTTTGTTTTTGGTAAAGGATTGATTGTTGTCTTTTTATGACATTAATGATCAAGGGCACCAGTTATGTGTATTAAATTATGAAAAATAAGGGTCATTTCCTCTTTTGAGAGTTCTCTTGTGGTAGTAAAATTGTTTTAATTAACGAACCAAATTAATATTTATTTAGTGAGAGAGGAGAGGCCAGGAACCACCAAAACTATATTTTGAGTATCCCGATAAAAACTTTTCATTGGTTTCCTGGAGGTATTCCTTGGTTCTCCGAAACTTTATTTATGGTCTCAAGCCACTGAGCCAATAACAGCTAAATTAATTTGAACGGGCAGGATCACATTGGGAAGGAGGAACTTGAGTATCTTCTATATCTTTGGGGTTGACCCACCATACATCCGACAAGTGGGGGATCGTCCTGGATTTCTTTAATCAATAAGTAGGATACAGTAGGTTGGGTGGTAACATTCACCTAGTCAGAAGTTTTATCATTAGATATAGGTAAAGTTAGGTAGATCACCTTAACTAGACATTTGTGCTTTGCTTAACGTCTATTCTCCAGGTATACAAGTGTAATTACCTTTAGAGAAGACAAGAAAAGGGTAAGAATGGCAGACAACGCCATACTGAGCAACCTTTTCATGGAGACAGGCAAGCAATGCGACCTAATAGGTAAGAACTTAGCACAATATGTTAGCGAGGAGTTTGAGGAACACGAACGCTACAAGCTGAGAAGGAAAAGGAGGAAAGACGGCTACAAGCTGAGAAGGAAAAGAAGGAAAGACTGCTACAAGCTGAGAAGAAAATGGAGGAAAGAAGACTACAAGTCGAATTAGAAAATAAGGAGAAAGATAGACAAGCAAACAGAGAAAGATTACAGGCAGACAGAGAACAAGAAGAAAGAAGACGACAACATGAACTGGAAATGAGGAGCTGGACAATGAGCCAGAGTTACTACAAATGTACATCACGAACCAGCATAACTCCTCAAAAGATCAAAATAGATCTTCAGCTGAACCACAGAGTGAAGCAGCTTCAGTTCAAGTCAATGCCATGTCTTTTTTGCTAGATCCCTTCAATGAACAGGCGGACAGAATTGAAAATTACATGTCAAGATTCGAGAGGATGTGTGGGATGTGCGGATTGGAGGAGACAAAATGGGCAGTTAAATTGTCTCAAGGACTTCGCCGAATCGCTTACGAAGTATACTCTAGGTTACGAACGGAGGAGTTGGACAATTAATAAACACTGAAGAAAGCTTTATTAGCCAGATATGAAATAGGTGGAGAGAACTACAAGAAACAGTACAGGACTGCTCGGAAGGAAACCGACGAGAGCTTTTCTCAATATGTAGAACGATTGAAATCCTACCTAAACAAATGGCATACTATGTCTAGATTTGAGGAAGCGTATCAATATCTACAAGAAATGTTTCTAATAGATCAACTTAAAGAGAAGATGTCTCAGGACATGAGGGCATTTCTAACACAAAATGGAACTTAGAGATTGGAGTCTATCATTAATTTGGCTGAGAGATATGAAAAGTCGGAGAAAGAGGCGGGAGGTAATCAACGAACTACCAACAATCTTCCTCGCGAATTCTCCCAGAAGACCAAAGATAAGAGAGGACTGAGATCCAGCACACCAGTTGGATCTAATGAACCAAATAAAACCACAACAACTCAACCCAGCAGGAGAAAGGGGAGAAGAAGGCCTACTGCAACCATTGTAAAACTCATACTCACTACACAAAGGATTGCAGAAGGAAACCTCCAACCTCTACTACAGTCTATATGGTAAAATCTGAAGCAGCGAGGGTAACCAGAAGGATCGTTCCAACCAAGAGACGCATCAGAACACCAACCCAGAATTGCCTGTCATTGAATCTGTCAACCTGAACGGATGGACAGTGCCATGCTTCAATGATACAGGTTTATGTTTCGACTCAATAGTACAAGCCTCATTGGTAAACCCAGAGCAAGTCACAGATGAAACCGTCGAAATTCAGGGATTTCTGAAACATTCCGTGCCTATGACCCTACCTGTGGCCAAGGTCAACATAACTTCATAACTTTTAGGAGCACTAGTAGAGCCTAGGAAAGCATCAGCGTTGACTACGCGCCAACAAGCAAAGGAAACTCCATCGAAAAAGACACCAGCAAATCTTCAACCAGAGGATTTAAAACACACTAAAGCAACATATATTTCACTTGGAACTTGCTTTCGTAAGTTTCCAAAGTTGCATACACCTCCTAGGAAAGGTAATGTCTACATGAAGAACGGAATTCTTCACCGGAAGGGGGGAAAGTTATGACAGGTGTACTCACAACTCGTTGTACCAACTACTTACACAACGCGCAAATCCTAGAGTTGGGACACAGTATGCCGTTCAGCACACATATGGGAATCAACGCAGCAACGCAACGAATCTCAGCCCACTACTATTGGCCGGGAATGAACACGGATATCCAACAATATGCCAAATCATGCACAGAATGTCGGAGAGTAGCCCCCAAATGCACTGGACACTACCAGCGACATTAGGAGAAATGCCTATCACTAGCACACCATTCGATAATGTGGCTGTGGATATAGTCGGACCTCTCACCAAGACAATGAGAAAGAATCGATTTATACTAACACTCATTGATACATGCTGTCACAAAAATAAAACACCGCGTTTAACCAGTTGATTACTATAGAGACTTTCTGATTAACCGGCCTATCTGCAAAGCCAAAACTATTTTAACCAACAGAAAAAACAAATTGGATGTCAAAATCCCAAGGACGGTCAAAAGTTGCAGCTGCACGTGTTTACATGGGGTCGACAAAATGGGAACATTTGGAAGTGAGTGAGATGAATCTATACACCACTTTGACAGTTCATAAACAGGGCGGATTTAAGCGGAAGTACTCAGCTCCGGAGAAAACAGTCCGTCTGTCATTTAGAGTTTCCGGACATCACGCGGATTGGCGGTGTGTTGTGGAAGCTTGTTGTTGGGAGCGTACAGGAACTCGCTAGCTTGTTGTGGGAGTCAAAACAAGTGATGACAACTCTGACATTGATTGAGCCAGGGAGGATAGATTCTTGACAATGGATGATATGCCCAAATAACACCGGTGTGGACATAAAGAATACCGTCACGTGACCAATTTTAGGCTGTTTGAAAAACCTGATTTGGGGACAACGAGTGTTGACCAAATTCGTGGATTAGGATGGACGTGTTTGTGGGAGAGCTCTACAGTGTTAGATTAATTTAAAATTAACTAGCATGTGTCGTTATGGCAAAGTGTAGCAGCCATCCCGGAATGAGGCGGTTTTGCATAAAGGTAGTCAATATAGTCTATTTAGGCCTAATTAATATACAGTAGATACAGTACCGGGTGAGGTGGACTTATTCTGACTTAACGTGCTGTGGTGTGTCCTTGCAAGGATGAACTGACTATGCTATTATCTGAGAGTCCGATCCTACACACATTATAGAACACATCACACATTTTCTTCGCATACACGTCTCATATACGTTACACTTTTCTTTTAATAAATTAATCTTTATTAATTGTTAGAAGCAAGAGTTGTTGAATATGTTGCGTTGGGGAAGTATGAGAGGGGGCATAGTACGACAGTGAGAGAGTGATAGGAATAGGTGTCCATGGGCTGATGGAGTGTGTTGGACTGAAGCTGGTGGATTCTCCAGGATATTGATAGGAAAGAAAAATTATAATGTGAGTGTTGACTCTCCTCACTCCAGGGACGACACTTTAAAGGAGGACACGACACATGCTTAATGTGGACCGAAGCTGTACCAATGTCATCGAGTGATCCCAAGCATATAGCAGAAGCTCTACTTGGTACATTTACCAGATTAGGATTTCCAATCAGGATCCTAACTGATAATCGAATCGCAGGTCAAAGGAAAGCTAATGGAGGAAGTCTTTAGACTATTCCAGTCGAGGCAGATAGTACTTCACCATATCACCCTGCTTCAAATAGAGCTGTGGAAAAATTTAATTGGACCCTAATAACAATCTTGAAGAAACTAGCTCAAGAAAATCCAGAGGCGTGGGATACATACATTCCGGCAGCACGTTTTGCATGTCGATAAGAACCACACAAATCTACGGGAATTGCACCAGCAACATTGTTGTTCGGGCGTCCAATGAAGGGACCATTGGAAGCTTTACTTCGTACATGGACTGTTGATTAAGTTGATGAGACTGTTGTGACTGCATCTGCATATGTAGAAGAGTTAAAACAACGACTTCAACTTGGCTGGAAATTAGCCACAACCAATCTACGACAAGCACGGCGTAGAATGGCCAAACATTTCAACAAACAAGCCAAAGATCGAGAGTTAGACGTGGGAGAGAAGTTCTGATAATTTGTCGTTGTCTTCGAATTTGTCTGCGCAGTAAGTCAGCTAAATTATTGTCCTTTCCTAAAATACATTTATACTGTATATAATTATAAGTAGCCAGCTTCGTGGCTTAGCGGTTATGACTTTCCTCCGTAATCTCGTATACTCTCGTCGGTAACGTGATGACGGTTCAAATCAGCAGTGGTTCGAATCGCATCGGTAACTTACGGGGTATGTGAGCCGGCCGCTCAGAAAGCAATGGCAAACTACTGAGCGTAATCTTGCCAAAAAATCAACATACAGCTGAAAGATGCTGGTGTTGACAGCGATGTCCTGTAAAGGATAGGCAAAGAAAAATTATAAGTAAACTGACATTGTATTATCTATTTCTTCTCTTTTTTTTCTCTTCTACGGATAAACCCATGCTTCTCCAGTATCGCTCCCAATTTTTGAGTTGAATCTCTCGTGTTCGTTTTTTTCTATTTCTTCTGTCATATTTCTATTTATAGCTTCCGGGACGAATTCTTTTTCCCCTGAACCTATCATAGAGTTCCGTTTTGTATACCGTATATTAGGTACTTATGGTGGACTTTCATTCTCTCATCCTAGATTCATATAGTCAACGGTATTCGTCTCTTGTATTTTGACTTTCTTTTTAGAACACTGTCGCAGAGTTAGATTCTTATCTGATGTTTTGTTATTATTTTCATCTCATATTTTAATGTGTCTTTATATCTTTTAATCGATCAATATTCTGTCTACATTTTTGTTCCTACCTTTGTGAGGTGTATCTACTAAGTATGGTGCATAAGCATTGTTTAATACTTACTATACTTCACAACATGATGAACTAAACTAACTAAAATGATCAATACCAAAGGCTATCCCGGAGGAGCCCCCATGTCTGCCATACACTTGCTTAGGGCTCGTGATTAGTGGCTGGCAGCTAATGATGACAAATGAGTGAACAACACCTGCGTCCTAATGTCCAAACATATTTTATTGTAGAACAGCATTTACAACAAGTTCTAATGTATTGCCAACTCAGTTTTTATTGCCAACTTCTCAGTTGTTTTCACGTATTCATACATAGCTACTTGTGTGCAGTTCACAAAATCAATATATTGAATCATTGTCGTCATGGATGTGAACACGCCATTCTGTCTTCGTACAACATCAAAACTTAACTCGAGTCGTACTTACAGACTGTGTAGGCCTGACATTTTCACCTATGGATACACACCAGTTATTCGACAGTTTTTTGTTATAATCGATCGGTCAAGTGCTGACCTGATTTGATGACTGTCGGTCGGCCGCATTGGTTTGAAACGTAACTTGCTTCCTCATGTAGATACTCTGTCAGTTAATATACTATATTCGACATTCTTTCCAGAAAATATCAGTTGAATGTTGGAACCCTATTATCACGTATTTTCTCATCAAGTTTAGTGCTGTAGCAAGGGTATTTACGCTACGAAGCTTCTCGACCGACTGACAATGTCGGCTGCTTTGGTCACGAGGTTAACTTTGTAACGTGACCACCTTGACCCTTGATTATGCTTCACGTTCGCTCACTGTTCAGTCTACTAAGCTGTCTTATTAGTGACCATTTCTCATTTCTTCTTTCTGAACTATGTGAGTTTCTTTCATCACTGTAGTCTTTCTCCGTTATCTCTTTTCAGAGTTATTTTTGGAACATGGCAACAGTCCATAAGTGTTCGGATCCCCTACTTTTTCCCGCAGCGTGTAGCGTCTAACGACACCAGTTCTATGTCGGTTTATTAATCTTCTTTGGGTTGCTGCATAGTACTCTTGTCTGACAATGGTTGTAGATTAACAGTCATCACTTATTTCTCGCAAACGTCTTATTTCTTTGTATAGCATTTAGTATATCAACCTGGTCCGCCCTCCACAGTAACTTACCAGCAAGCCTGTCAGCCTGCTAATTTCCTTGTACACCCACACGCCCTGGCACGAAAATTAAACTAATCATTGCCAGCCGTGACAGCATCAGAGACACCAACCAGTCTTCGGATCCAATCCATCTCTATCTTCCTGAGCATACTCATTGAGTCACTAAGGAAGATATGAATAATAGTTCCACAAGAGGTATATAACGACAGCCCAGCTTTCATAAAACCATTTAGGAATATCATGCTGTTACTTGAGTAATCTTGTAATTGTAAAATTTTATGCGGTTGCGCCTCTACTGTAATCTTCAGGGAGCCGCTGAGGCGCAGTGGCTAGTATGCTTGCCTTCCGTCTCGGTGGTCATGGTTTCGGTTTCGCCTCGAGGAAGATTTTTACAATCTACCTAAGCTCACATGTAGACCGAGCATAGAAAGGATATCAGAACATTGTTCAGGAATTAAAGGTGATCGACGTGACAGTGACCTCCTCAGCCCACGATTTCTATTAAAGTATGAGGCTAGCTTCATATATCCCATACGCTTCAATACGCGGGAAGGTCTTTAACTTTATTTCAAAGGCAAACTAACAAATAGGCCTTTAGAGGTTGTGGTGATCAGCCCAAGAATGATTTCAAAGGCAGTTAACGTTCATTAGCTTGACATTGATTTCTGAACAAGAAGTCAACGTTTACGTCCAACCTAATGCCGGTTTTTTTTCCCGCATATCCTTTACAGGACATCGCTGTCAACATTAACATCTTTCAGCTGATTGTTGATTGATTGGCAAGATTACGCTCAGTAGTTTGCCATTAATGCCGGTGTAGGGTTTGAAAAAAAAGAAACGCAACATTATTGCAGTTTCAACTGCAAACGTGTACCAAAATTGTATTTTACGGAATTAATGTTTCAACGCCGGTCTCCCTGGCGAAGGGATTAACAACATTCTCCATAATCCCGTATATCCACGTAGGGGAACACAGCTGCACGAGATTTGGTAGCGGATCGCGTCGCTTTGGTTACTTACAGGGGTATGTGAGCCGGTCGCTCAGAAAGAAATGGCAAACCACAGAGCGTAATCATACCAAGACATCAACAACAGCGGTAAAATACTGGTGTTGACAACGATGTCATGTAAATAGGATATGCGGAAAAAGGTTTCAATCCTGGCACGAAGAAACTTTCCGACTTTAACAATGAAATTATGTTCATTAAATTTGGTTTGGGCTATTAGTCTTTGCGATTGAGGTCTGCGTTTAAATAAGTTGAATGGCCTCCTATGGCCTCTATCAGAGAACGACAACTCCTTGACATGGATCCGATTAGCCGTTGGATCTTTTGTTGTGGGATGACTGCCCACTCTTCCCGCAGTTCAAGAGACAACTGTAGGAGATTGGCTGGAGCCACGTCTCGCTGGCGGAGTCGTTTGTCGAGTTCATACCAAAAGTGTTATTTGGGGTTCATGTCTGACATGGCTGGTCACGGAAAGGTCTGGACGTTATTGTCAGCGAGGAACTGGGTGCTGAGTTGTGCCATACGAAGCCGAGCGTTATCCTGCTGATAAAAAGACCCTAGTGCAGCCAGAAGTGGAAGGACGTGAGGATGAAGAATTTCATCGACTTATCGTTGGGCATTCGGGCGCCCTTCAATTTGCACCAGGTCACTTCTTCCCATGAAGTTGATCCCCCCCCCCCCCCCCCCACATCAGTACACCTCCACTACCACGTGGATGAGACTCATCAACGCCTTTCTGTTTGTAGAGCTTACGAACTCTGCGGTAAACTCTTCTCTATCTATCGTGTCGCTGGAGCTAAAAAAGAAAATGATTCATCACTAAACCAAACCCGTCTCCAGTCATTCCCAACAGCCCATTGACGATGCTGATTCGCCAACTGCAGTCGGTTCTGGCGATGCCGGTCCGTAAGAACAGGACCTCTGTATGGTCTTATAGCCCAAAGACCAGCGTCGTGCAGCCGGTTCCTGACTGTTATCTTAAATTCAACGAGCTCCTGGCATTGACTGGACAGTGGAGGACGCAGATGCAAATTGATTCCTAAGGTGACGCAGCCGTATGAAACGGTCTTCGGCAGCAGTTGTGATTCTGGATCTTCCACTTTGCGGCCGGTATGCCACTGAGCCAATTTCTTGAAATCGCCTCCAAAGGCGACTAATGGTGCTCCTAACCACATTACATTCTCTGGCTACTACACTTTGTGACTGTCCAGCCTGTAAACGTCCAATGATGATGATTCGTTGTTCTGTAGTGAGATGAACCATACTTGCGCACTGAATTTCCAATTGAATTTATTCGAGGAGCGTAAATCTTTCAAGGCTCCGTTACTAAAGGCTTGCGAACGCGGTTCATGAGCCGGGTACCAAGCGTTCGAAACTCAGCTGCGACCGATTTGTGCAGCAGACCGTGTCGCGTTGTGTTAAAACGCGCTCGTATGGGAGCCGGTCGCTCAGAAAGCAATGGCAAACTACTGAACGTAACACTTGCCTAGTAAATCAACAGCAGCTGAAAAATGCTGGTGTTGACTTCAACGTCCGTAAGGGATACGCAACAAATTAAAAACAAGTTTCTCGGGATTATCAAGAACCTGTCACAAGTAATTGTCAAAAATGTTGTTTTGACCTTGACCTCTTTCATGACCTCACGAATCATGAGGTGAGTACAATTCAAGTAACCACAAGAAGTTAATGACCAGATGGACACAGTCGACAGGTTGAATGATGTCCAATCAGCGAATATCTTATATATAAAAGGCGATCTCCGTCTGTCTGTCTGTATGTCCCTATGTCCTTAATGCGCTCGCGAACGGCCCATCCGATTGAGATGAAATTTTCTACACGTCTTCCTTTCATTCCAGCGCAGCCCACTGTCATATTTTTTTAGTGTGAAATCGGCTGCTTACCCAATATTATTTCATTTTTCATTTTTCATTATAATTTCATATATCTCAGGGGACTTAACTCTGTAAAAGTTATTTCAAGGGGCATAACTTTTCTGTATAACTTATAGTCATATTGTGGCATCGTTTTCAAAGATTTATAAACTCTTTGTCCATAGTTATATACCGGCATATGAGTTATAATAAATAATGATACAATCTTTAAGGCATTTTCAAAGTTTTCATAAAAATAATGCATAATGCATAACATTGTAACTCATCTTTTTTTGCTTAAAGAATGAATAAATAATAGTTACCTTATCTCTATCAAGTTTGAAGATTTTATATTTCTTTACACTGTCGCCAACTCTAAGAAGACATGGAACAACTTCAGCCATTATTAAATCTACAGGCATATGCGTTATATTCCTCCTCCTCCTCCTCTCCCCTCCTCCACCTCCTACCCTCTTCCTCTTCTCCTCCCCCTCCTCCCTCTCCCTCCTCCATCCTCCTCTTCTCTCTTTCTCCTCCTCCTCCCTCCTCCTCCCTCTTCCTCCTCCCAGCTCCTACTCCTCCTTTTTCTTCTTCTTCTGCTGCTGCTGCCGCTGCTCCATTTACCCAAGTTAATTGTTGGGGAAGATGTAAAGATCTTTCAAGTGCTCTTTCTAATGCTTTTTGTAAGTTGGTCTTCGTTTATCTAAGGTTGTTCTAACTGCAACCAATAAATGATTAGACAGACAGACAGACAGACAGACAGACAGACAGACAGACAGACAGACAGACAGACAGACAGACAGACAGTCGGGAACGGGAACTTATATGACTACTCATATGAATTAAATGAGATGCTCCCCATCAGGGGCTGGGCGAAGCCGGGCCGGATCAGACAGATAGACAGACAGATAGACAGACAGACAGACAGATAGATAGTCGGGAACGGGAACGTGAGCTTATATGACTACTTATATGAATTAAATGAGATGCTCCACACCAGGAGCTGGGCGATGCCGGGCCGGGTCAGACAGACAGACAGACAGACAGACAGACAGACAGACAGACAGACAGACAGACAGATAGTCGGTAACGGGAACGGGAACTTATATGACTACTTATATGAATTAAATGAGATGCTCCCCACCAAGGACTGGGCGAAGCCGGGCCGGGTCAGACAGACAGACAGACAGACAGACAGACAGACAGACAGACAGACAGACAGACAGACAGATAGTCGGTAACGGGAACGGGAACTTATATGACTACTTATATGAATTAAATGAGATGCTCCCCACCAAGGACTGGGCGATGCCGGGCCGGGTCAGACAGACAGACAGACAGACAGACAGTCGGTAACGGGAACGGGAACTTATATGACTACTTATATGAATTAAATGAGATGCTCCCCACCAAGGACTGGGCGAAGCTGGGCCGGGTCAGCTAGTCTTCTTCTTATATATAAATAAGGATCGTATGTCTGTATCTATCTATGTATCTATCTATGTATGTCCTTTGTGCGCTCGCGAACGGCCCATCCGATTGAGATGAAATTTTCTACACGCCTTTCTTTCATTCCAGAGCTGTCAACTGTCATAGTTTTTTAGTGTGAAATCGCCTGCTTACTCAGTATTATTTCATTTTTCATTTTTCATCATAATTTCATATATTTCAGGGGACCTAACTCCGTAAAAGTTATTTCAAGGGGCATAACTTTTCTGTATAACTTATAGTCATATTGTGGCATCGTTTTCAAAGATTTCTAAACTCTGTGTCCATAGTTATGTACCGGCATATGAGTTATAATAAATAATGATACAAACTGTAAGGCATTTTCAAAGTTTTCATAAAAATAATGCACAATGCATAACATTGTAACTCATCTTTATTTGCTTAAGAAGTTACTGTAGTCATGCAGGTGATTAGCAAGCGTTTTCATTCAAAATAATGGATGGTGTGTGGAAGGACATTCTTTTAAGTTACTTTTTTTGTTGTATGAATTTAATGAGAACTTATATGACTACTTATATGAATTAAATGAGATGCTCCCCACCAGGGACTGGGCGAAGCCGGACAGGGTCAGGCAGACAGATAGACAGACAGACAGACAGACAGACAGACAGACAGACAGACAGACAGACAGACAGACAGATAGTCGGTAACGGGAACGGGAACTTATATGACTACTTATATGAATTAAATGAGATGCTCCACACCAGGAGCTGGGCAATGCCGGGCCGGGTCAGACAGACAGACAGACAGACAGACAGACAGACAGACAGACAGACAGACAGTCGGTAACGGGAACGAGAACTTATATGACTACTTATATGAATTAAATGAGATGCTCCCCACCAGGGACTGGGCGAAGCCGGGCCGGGTCAGCTAGTATCTTATATATAAATAAGGATCGTATGTCTGTCTGTATCTATGTATCTATGTATGTCCTTTGTGCGCTCGCGAACGGCCCATCCGATTGAGATGAAATTTTCTACACGCCTTCCTTTCAGTCCAGAGCTGTCAACTGTGATATTTTTTTAGTGTGAAATCGCCTGCTTACTCAGTATTATTTCATTTTTCATTTTTCATTATAATTGTATATATTTCAGGGGACCTAACTCCGTAAAAGTTATTTCAAGGGGCATAACTTTTCTGTATAACTTATAGTCATATTGTGGCATCGTTTTCGAAGATTTATAAACTCTGTGTCCATAGTTATGTACCGTCATATGAGTTATAATAAATAATGATACAAACTGTAAGGCATTTTTAAAGTTTTCATAAAAATAATGCACAATGCATAACATTGTAACTCATCTTTATTTGCTTAAGAAGTTACTGTAGTCATGCAGGTGATTAGCAAGCGTTTTCATTAAAAATAATGGATGGTGTGTGGAAGGACATTCTTTTAAGTTACTTTTTTTGTTGCATGAATTTAATGAGAACTTATATGACTACTTATGTGAATTAAATGAGATGCTCCCCACCAGGGACTGGGCGAAGCCGGACAGGGTCAGGCAGACAAATAGACAGACAGACAGACAGACAGACAGACATACAGACAGACAGACAGATAGTCGGTAACGGGAACGGGAACTTATATGACTACTTATATGAATTAAATGAGGTGCTCCACACCAGGAGCTGGGCAATGCCGGGCCGGGTCAGACAGACAGACAGACAGACAGACAGACAAACAGACAGACAGACAGACAGACAGACAGACAGTCGGTAACGGGAACGAGAACTTATATGACTACTTATATGAATTAAATGAGATGCTCCCCACCAGTGTCTGGGCGAAGCCGGGCAGGGTCAGCTAGTATTTTATAAAAGTAACACCCAAAAATGTTGCGCGTCGTTTTTTTAACAGTATAAGAAAGAATTGGAGGCAGCAGAAAGAGATGTAATTTCCACGACGAATGTTGTCAATGTCTTTGACTGCCAGAGTAATTTACAATGATTGCTTGAAAGAGGATTATATAAGTAAATATTATATGTAGCTAAAAAAAAAATAAAAAAAGACAAAAAGTGTCCCTGGATTATATAACGAGAAGAGAGGCATTGGAGGCCGGTAGAAATAGTGCTGGATGGTCTAAGATTGTGACATGGAGGAATACTATCATTAGAATTGATATAAGTTAAGTTAGTTGTATATCCTTTACAGGATGTTTGCAGTCAGCACCAGCATGTTTTTGCTTTTGTTGATGTCTTGGCAAGTTTACGTTCTGTAGTTTGCCATTGCTTTCTGAACGACCGGCACCCATACCATTTCGTAAAAAAACCCAGCGCAACGAGGTCTGCTGCCAATCGCTCGCAGCTGTGTTTCGAACGCGGGTATGTGGGATCACGAATCGCGTCCGTAAATACTTTGCCACGGAGACGGGCAGAATTGATATAGAATACTAGTATATTCTTTCTGAGAAAAATGCAAAGAATACCATGTACAGACAGAAAGACATGAAAACCGTAAACTGACCATAGCAATTAGACGTTCACAATCATAAATTGTTGGATTCGTTATGAAAAGAAATAAATTGGTGAACTTGATGACAACTGGCAGGTTTGTGGGTGAGGTGGAGAAGAGAACAAGAGGAAGGCAGAGAAGTAAATACCTGGATGGCTTGGCCACTTGGTATGGTCGAGTCAAGAACACAGAGCTGATCCACAACTCTGGTGATCATGTGAGATGGCGAAACATGACTGACCACGCTTATCGGCATTGCACATGGTGATAACGAGAATACCAAATACCGAGACCTAAGAAGAAGCAGGAACGCCGACGCCCTTTCACAAAGCACTGGGTCACCTAAACCTATAATTTCCTTTTGACAATCCGCCATCATAAAACTCGCAACGGTTACAGAATCAGATTTCTGGCTCCAAATGTCTGACGCTTCGCACAGACATGGAGAGCCACGACTTCTGCCCTATGTGCCGCCGTAGGCACGAGAGGAAATACATACATACATACATACATCACATTACATGTCGTTCAGAAAGCAATGGCAAACTACTGAACGTAACACTTGCCTAGTACATAAACAGCAGCTGAAAAATGCTGGTGTTGACTGCAACGTCCCGTAAGGGATACGCAACAAAAGTATAATCACTGTGACGTTTAATCATCAAGTGCCCTGCCCGCCAGCGTAGACATTCATGGCTCGCCACGGATCTCGGTCTTTGGTGGTCTTCTGGATCAACTCTGTTGATAATATTCCTTCATGCAACGTCTCAATCTATCCAGCATAATTTCTCTTGGTCTGCCTCTGCCTCTCTTCCCCTCGACCTTTCCAGTTGTCACGATGTACTTCAATGACTCTCTTCTCATCACATGACCAAAGAAATGTGTTTGTCTCTTTCTTATTGTTGTATATAATGGTCTTGGTTTTGCATGTATCATCTTGTACCGGGAGGGCGCGCTTTAGCGATGCTACTCTTGGCCTGCGTCTGCGTGAATAGTCCGTCTGTCCGATAGATATCTGGTTGATCCTATCAGTATTCATACGCTTGTCGCTTGTCACTACCCTTGTCCTAAAGTTGAAAATTAAAGGAATTGACGGAAGGGCCGCTTACACAAGGCTATCATTTGCTTATGAGAGCCAATACATACAGGGATAACTGGCCGTGGCAGCCTAACGTCCACTGCATCTGTGTCCTGTCTCCAGTCGTCTAGCCATGCTCGCCACTGGAACCAGATAAACGCAGACGAGAGAGTGAGGTCGATGGAGTTGCGCAACCACTTCCTCACTATAATCCAAACTAAAACGCAAGTCATTCGTTCTTCATCAAAAGATGCAATGAATGAATGGTCCTCATCATTCGTGATGGACGAACACCCATATAATAGTCTACTTTCATTAGCCTCTTTCAGGCAAACGTTGTTAGTTATTCCGGAAGTCCAAGGAATTCGCAACTTTCGTCTCAGGAACCACATCTCTGTTACTTCCAAGTTCTTCCTAATTTGTTTATTTATATTCAAAAATTCACTGCCATTCAGCAAAACAGGCTCTATATAGCATTTCAGCACTCTCTTTCTTACATTCATTGATAGTGACTTATTGCATAAGATACTCTTAATATTTTGGAAGGCAGCTTTTGCATACCCTATTCTGCTCTTAATCTCTGTTGTGTGTCTTCCATCTGATGTTATAAAACCCCTAGGTATATACAATTATAGACTTGGTTAAGAATTTTATCTTCTATTTCCAATTCACATTTTCGGTCCCTTATTCTTCGAAAGATGAACAAACGTTAGTGAGATGAGATGGAAGGGATCAAGAAAAATTATAGCTGACAACCACACAATAATTTATTCTGGAGGGGATACACATGAAAAAGGTGTAGGAATAATACTTGACGAAACAACAGCGAAGTCAATTAATGGATACTGGTATATTTCAGATAGAATTATTATGGTCAAAATCAAAAGCAAACCAATAGATATAAATATTATACAAGTATATGCACCAACAACAAGCAGTAGTGATGAAGAAATACAACACTTTTACGACGAAACAGAAATGGCGATGGCTCAAATTGGATCACAAGAAATAAAAATAATACTTGGAGATTTCTAATTCAAAAGTAGGAAAGGGGAAATGGAGGATGTAGGGGGAACTATGGTTTAGGTACAAGAAATGAAAGAGGAGGAAAGCTAATAGAATGGGCAAATATCAATGATATGATAATTGGAAAATACCTGAGTACAATCTTCAACTGCTCCAACATCATAATGGAAGAAATACAAACTAGAGTCAATTCTGGAAATAAAATATACTATGCACTACAACATCTACTAAAATCAAAGGCGCTATCTCGTAACACCAAAATCACAATATACAAAACACTGATCAGACCAGTTGTGCTGTATGGCTCTAAAACCTGGAGTACAACGAAAGGAGACGAAGCCTTGCTACACATCTTTGAGAACAAAGTTGTAAGACGCATCTTTGGACCCATTAGGGATACACAAAGTGGAGAGTGGAAAAGAAGAAGTAACAAAGACATTTATGATCTGTTTAAGTCCCCGCTAATCACTGGTATCTTGAAGGCTAATAGACTACAATGGCTGGGGCATATAGAAAGGACGGAAGATAATAGGGAAACAAAACTCTCTTACACTCAGGAAATAAATGAGCGTAGACCCCGAGGTAGACCAAGAAGACGGTGGAGAGATAATATATATACAGACCTACAAGCACTTAAAATCAGCGACTGGCAAGAGAAGGTCAACCAGAGAGACGAATGGAGACGGATTGTATCTTCAGCAAAGAACCTCAATGGCTCGGAACGCTGAAGAAGAAGAAGAAGATGATAATTGGAAACACATGGTTTAAACACCATAAAAGACGACTATACACATGGAAAAGCTCAGATAAGAAAATACGAAACCAAATTGACTACATACTAATTAATAAAAGATTTAGAAATGGTGCTGACTGTAATAGTGATCATGTACCACAATGTGGACAAATAAAAGTAAGATTAAAGAGTGGGGAAAATGGTTAGGAACATGAGACTTAATAAAGAGGTTCTGAAAGTAGATAAAGAAATTCAAGAACAATACAGAGTGTCTGTGAAAAATAGATACAATGCAATAGCTAAAATACAGAGTATTAATGAACAATGGGAAATGTTAAGGGACTCCATTCATCAAACTAGCAAAGAAATATTACAGGAGAGAAGCCAGATAGCTAAGGAAAAAAAATGAATGAATGAAGAAATCGTAATGCTGACGGACAAAAAACAAAAACAAAGTAAAAATGACAAAAAAGAATACGCTGAGATAAATAAAGAAATAAAAGATAAATTTGGGAAGGGAAAAGAAAAGTGGTTAAGCGAGCAGTGCAAAAAAATTCAATTACATGTCATTAAAGATACACAAATTATGCACAGACAAATCAGTGAGCTCACTGGAAGAAAAATAAGAATAAATACAGGGTGTTTGAAATCAAAAACAGGAAAAAAATATTATTGGAGGAAGGTGCTATAATGAAGAGGTGGAATATGCTTATAAGAAAATTATATGATGGAGAAAGGGAATAATTAACAGAAGAAAGTAACTTAAAAGGTCCACCTGTTCTAAAAGAAGAAGTCGCTGACGCTATGAAACATGTGAAGAGAGGAAAAACAGCTGGGCCAGATGAAATCACAATAGAAGAATTAGAAGTATTGGGAGAATTTGGAGTAGACATATTAACCAAAATGTTGAATGATATTTACAGCAGTGGATATTTACCCAGCGATGTGCTGAAATCTGTATTTATAGCTATACCAAAAAGATCAGGAGCAATTGATTGTGAAGATTTTCGTACAATTAACCTCATAATCCATATCACTAAGCTTCTACTCAGAATCGTAATGAGAAAAACCAGAAAGAAAATAAAAATGGAAATTAGTGAAGAACAGTATGGATTTGTGGAGGGAAAGGGCATAAACAATACAATTTATACGTTACGGACACTAATAGAAAGGTCAATAGAGAAACAGAGAGAAATTTATCCGTGCTTCATATATATAAAGAAGTTGATAAGTAAAACATGATGACCTGATTAATATGTTGGAAAATATCAGCATTGATGGGAAAGATTTAAGAATAATAAAGAATATTTACTGGAACTAATAGCAGCAATTAAAATGGGAATTAAAGAGGGTAGTTACGAACAGATAAAGCTAGGAGTAAGGTAGGGGTGTGTCTTGTCACCAGATTTCTTCTCCCTACATAGCGAAGTAATAATGAGAGAGATCAAAGAGATGCTAGGAATACTAGATGGAGGTTATAATATAAATAATATACGCTATTCAGATAGCACTGTATTGGTGGCGGATAAATCAACAGACCTATAACAATTGTTGGAAATTGTTGTAACAGAGAGTGCAAAGAAAGGACTCTCCTTGAATATCAAGAAAACAATAACAATGGCGATATCAAAGAAAATGGTGACACCAAAATGTGACATAGAAATAGAAGGAAAAATTCTTAACCAGCTGGTTAATTTTAGATACCTAAGTGCATTTATATCATCAGATGGAAGATTTACAATCAGAGATTAAGAGCAGAATATACCACGGGTATGTTGGTAGCAAAAGCGTCCTAGAGGCATGAAACGGAATATTGCTTGGCTAGCAAATCCATTACATGGAATGCCCGAATCAAAAGCTCATTGTGTGGGCATCAAGGTGGAAAAAGTGTCCAAGTGGTACGAAATGGAATATTGCTATCCATTAAGTGGAAAGTCCGAATCAAAAGCTCACTGTGTGGATGTCATCGGCAGACTGCATTCTTCTGGTTTCCGGAGGAACAGCCTGTGGTGACTGGATGGCTCAATACACGGAAGTGAGGCTAAACAGCCATGTGCATGTCGTGACGATTCCAGTACCAGAGCGCTATGTGTCGGCTCTGCAATTATGGAGACCTCCTTGGATGGCGGGGAATGCCCATGGTCTGCCCCTGCTTTCCCTGAGGGCTGACCAGGATGTCTTTGGCTGTTCTAAATGGGCCAGCTGGGATGGGGGATGACCACCACAACAGTGAGATTCAAACGCCCTAAGAAACCACCGGGAAGGTTAACCCGGTCAATGTGTGGGCCTAACGGCACAAAAACGCAGCTCTGCTGTAAACTGTCACAACGCAACTACGTCCGAAAAAAGTCTCCGGATGAACGATGAAGAAGAAGAAGAAGAAGAAGAAGAAGAAGAAGAAGAAGAAGAAGAAGAAGAAGAAGAAGAAGAGCTGCACTTATCTCAAATTAATACCACTGATTTTATTTGTACATTTAGGCATGATCTGTTTCTTTAATATTACCATTACTTTTGTGTTATAGTTATTCACTGAGAGAATAATTTTTTCACTTACTTCAGCCTGCTCCGTGGCGATGGGATTACAGACGCAGTTCGTAATACTACATACCCACGTTTGAAGTACAGCTGTAGGAGATTTGGCAGCAGACCGCCTTACGTTGGGTTTTATGAAATGGTATCGGTGACAGTCGTTCAGAAAGCAATGGCAAACTACTGCATAAACTTACTTTAACGACAACGATTGTATCTATCATTTCCTGTAGTTCCTTCTGACTTGTTATAAGTCACCAGTAAAACAGAAGTTATTTATATAATGACCACCACCTGTCATTCCTGGTATTTGTCCTATAGATCTCAATATAAGCTCGCGGTATAATGAAAATCAATCAGCAGACAGTGCACATCCTTGTTTGGCAACCTTTTTTTTTTCAAAGTACTGAAATGTTCCTAAATGGCTGTTAATTCGTATAGCTGCTATAGTGTTTGCTGCCAATATATCGTCTCTGTCATTAACACATCTCTGCATCAACGATTAACTGTTGCGGAAGTTTGGTTTTTCTCAATCGCGCGCGCGCACACACACACACACACACACACACACACACACACACACACACACACACACACACACACGTGATAACACACACATATTTAGTTAATTAGTCATCACATCCGCACAGAACATCGAACAATTCAGTCCATAAGTGCTCAGATCCTCTCCCCAGAATATCTCCCTCAGCATGTAGGGGTTGATGACATCAGTTCTGCGTTGATTGACTATTCTTCTTTGGTTTTCCACAAAGCGCTATAGCTACACCCCTCTTGTTATCGCAGTCTGGATAAGGTTGCAAAATGACAGTCAGCATGTTATTCATTTAATAGCTCTGCTGCACCTGGGCATTCTGTATATCAGTCCAGTCCATTGTTGACCTGCTTTCAACAGTATCCCGGTCCGCAAGCATATCAGTTTTGTTTCCATTTCCTGTTCCACCCATGTGGCCAGGCACAAATAACGAAGTTTATCGATTGGAGTCTTTACCTCCATAGATCCTCTGAGTCCAGACCATCTCCATCTTCCTGATCATACTCATTTAGCCACTGAGAAAACATGCCTGGGCGAGTGTGTCTCCAGTCAGGCTATTGCCTTATTTACTGTCATGGTTTCATGGTCAGGCTATTTGATGTCAAGGCAAAGACACCGCAGACTGTCTCGATCTACCCATGAGTGGGTTTTCCTGTCCTAAATATTGTGCCAGTGTGGCGGCCTTACAGCCTACTCTTTACCATTCCCAGCAGCCATGGAATTTTTAACGTGTACCACTTGAGCAGGAAACCTATTGTTTTCTCCCTTATCTACATAGGCTAGGTAACCAATCTCATTACTCAAGAGACCAGGAGGACGTGCGCTAATATTAGATACCAAAGCCTCTTGGAATCCAGTCATATGTTGCGATCGAGTATATGAGACTGCGTA
The DNA here is from genome assembly GCA_014155875.1 of Cepaea nemoralis. Classification (NCBI taxonomy): domain Eukaryota; kingdom Metazoa; phylum Mollusca; class Gastropoda; order Stylommatophora; family Helicidae; genus Cepaea; species Cepaea nemoralis. Next base: position 67,222 of record JACEFZ010005762.1, on the reverse strand, counting down.
TGTGTGTGTGTGTGTGTGTGTGTGTGTGTGTGTGTACACACAGAGAGAGAGAGAGAGAGAGGAGAGAGAGAGAGAGAGAGAGAGAGAGAAAGAGAAGAGAGAGAGAGAGAGAGAGAGAGAGAGAGAGAGAGAGAGAGAGAGAGAGAGAGAGAGAGAGAGAGAGAGAGAAAGAGCGCCATGTTTGGTTCTGTATTTTATTTTCTATAGTCCTGACTAAACAGTGTAAAGAAAAACAAGACACTAAAATATTGTTTAGCTCAAAACCATTTCTTTATAATGCATTCTGTTTACCGCTGGTATAACATTATACGACAACTCGGCAACAAGCAGCGAGAGCCTGTACTCCACTCTCGCCGCCAAATCTTTCGAATCCATTGATAGCCACACAGGTATCGACTCCGTTAATTGCTGTAAGTAAAAATAGAAGTCAGTAAGTACGATCAACTCTCGTGTGATACCAAGGACACATAAGGTTCAACAGAAAATAAAAAGTAACACTGGGGGTATCCGTGGCGGAAAGGTTAAGCCACCAGCCTCGCGTTCCGAACTTCGTGGGTTCGTTTCCGGGATGTGCTATTCAAGTCGGAACAGAGTAAAAGACACATTTCCACAAATTTAGGCCAATGGATATACGGTGCTATCCCTATCTGTTTATACACCAATCCCTATATGTTTATACACCAATCGCTATATGTGTATACACCAATCCCTATATGTTTATACACCAATCCCTATATCATACCAATCCCTATATGTTTATACACCAATCCCTATATGTTTATACACCAATCCCTATATGATTATACACCAATCCCTATATGTGTATACACCAATCCCTATATGTTTATACACCAATCCCTATATGTTTATACACCAATCCCTATATGTTTATTCACCAATCCCTATATGTTTATGTGGCATAACGCAGCCAACATTATTCATTTATCAACACCTGCCGCAAAAAAGAGGAAACAACATTAAAAGAAATTGACTTCACAAACGCAAATGGAGATTAGGACGTAAAACTTAACATCGAAACTGGAACTGAACAAGTGACAAATGACGTGGATTCTTAGAAAGATTTCATCAGACCAAGCTCGGAACCCCATTGGATAGGAGAAACACGTGATCCGCCTTCGCGCCAGGGCATAATTAACATATATTACTATTTCATCAGAAATGTTAATAAGCCCGCACTTTTGTCTGAACTCGCTCCATGGACGGATGTGAGAAGATTGTGTGATCAAAAATTCAATGGGCAAGGCAGAAGTCTGGATCCGAGGTACGTTTGTTAGTCCCTTGATTAGACTAAGAACCCGATGTATCAAGTATCAAGTAATGTAACCCCGTGTTTGTGATGTCAATTGAAATGTATTATTATTAATTAAAACCTCTGAAATGTAAAAATGCTCGACTGTAGATTCTAACGATGCAAAGCCATTCCCGGGCAAAATGACTCTCTAATATTCTCTTAGATAGAACTGCCATCTCTGATATTCTTAAAGATAATTATTAACTTTAAGAAGTGCATTATACTACTACATTCTATTCTAAACAACTGTGCGAAGTGATGATTCGAAAGCAATCTTGTGCATTTCACCAGAAACATTGTTAAAGATGCTATCACTATCTACAGCTGAAATGACAGTTCGTGTACTAGAACAAGTGCCTTGTTCTAAAACAGACTTATCTATGCCTATTTACAATCTAGAAAGCTGAAAGAGAAATCAATCTTTCCTTTCTCCTTTATCTATAGAATTAATAGGGTTTGGCGAAATAAATATTTATATTTATGTCAAATTTAATTAGATAAGAGCACTTAGGAACTGCAATACATGAGAAAGTTGTGCTTCGCGGAACACCATCACGCGCAGTGAACTTAACTCATTACTCAACATAACTTAAAACACAACACCACTCAACACCACTCATCACCACACAACACAACACTCAACATCACAACAACAACAGGTAATAGAGGAGAGTTATTAGACACAAGAAGAAGAAGTAGTTAATTGGGAAAACACAGAGAATTATTTATACACATTGTAAACACCATTGAGTGGAAGAAATGTTATAAATGTATGTCATTTATTTACATGCATCTTGACACCTTCTCACTCTTGTCATTGTCTCACTGTACACGTTCACTGACCCAGGTCAAATGAGGACTTACATACAGCAGGAACAAGTTGATACAAGGCGTACACAGTGTGATAAACTCTGACCACCCCAAATTAACCCAACACTAGCTTAGAGAGAAAAGGAGGGGGAGGGGAACTAGTTCCTACTTCAGGAATTTAGATTTCTTCCGACCTACTTCTTATTATTGTATTGGTAGGAATGTATATATTTATGTGAATATTCATCAGTGATCTTGGTGGCTACATACCAACAACCACCCAACACATCAGCAAATTAACCACCTAAATCAGACCTGAGGGAGGGAAGCCGAGAGAAAGAGATGAACCACAAGTGAGATGGAGGATGACTTGGCTATGAGCAGAGCATGGGGAGGCCTTCAGAGGAGCTATACGGGCAGACCTGAAGTGGATCCATCAGTCAATGGACCCTGGCTTACCTAATCCTCCAGTCACCAGGTTACTTTTCTCATTGGTAGACACCACACCCAATTTCAGGAAAACTGATATTTAATGGTTGAGACATCACCATCATACTTAATATGTACAACATCAAAATGTTTACTATGTTTTCACACTTGTTGACATCTCATATATTGATGCTTGTTATTGATTGTCTGGGGCAATGGTCCAATGTGCAACTGTTCTATTACTTTGTGTAAATCACAATAGAGATGTATGTACTGACCAGAAGGCTCAGGCCAGTCAATAAATGATTAACATGAATTGACCTTCTGTTAATTTGTCAGTTCAAACCTATCTGTGTCAACAACTTCTTTGTACATCATGTTGTCAGAATCTAATGTGATTGATTATGTGTTTGATTGTTTGGAGATAAATTAACTCATAATGACTTACTGAAGGGGGAAATAAAAAGACTCTAGATCTATCAACTGCTCAACATCCATGTTTTCTTCATCTAAATCAGGCTGAGAAAATTCTCCAGACTTTCCTCAGATTTGATAAACTATAAGGGGGCTCCAGAGCTATCAGAATCATTGGAGAAGGGGCAGATTCCCAGTTAGTAATTACCATTCTCACCAGGGCCATAATCTATATCTCCTAGACAATACTTAATAGAACGAGACCTGCAGATAACTCAAGGTTCATATTCTGGGGTTATTGAAGATAGAAGAGGATGGGGCTCTACATCTTCTGTTAGAGATGGGGCATGCACTACAGTGATCTCCCACTCCCTTCAAAAATATATGACAGTTTATACACCAATCCCTATATGTTTATACACCAATCCCTATATGTTTATACACCAATCAACAATCGGTGGTTGTGGTCAGTATTACACCGGCCGCCGGTACTTCCCAAGGCATTTCCTGGTACACATTTTAGGCTGCGTGGACATGGAAGCCCAGGTCATTTCTTGTTTAAAGAATCCACTTCCATGCGAATTCGAATCCATGATCACCGGGCATGCAGACAGGCAGACAGGCAGACAGACAGGCACGCAGGCTGACAGGCAGGCAAGCACGCAGGCAAGAGTGCTAGACCACTGCATACAGTAGCTCCCCCCTCAACCCCCCCCTCCTCCCCCACACCCCCAAGTCATTCATTCATTCATTCATTCAGTAGCATGTCCTTTGCAGAACATTGCTCCCATAACAACCTTCCGGAAAACCTCTCGATCATAAGCAAGATGTCCCGCGTCCGATACACCCATCTGGAGATCATCCGCCACATCCTGCACCCATCTTCTCTTTGGCCTCCCTCTTCCTCTCTTCCCAGGCATATACCCCTCCATTATTGTTCTCTCCAAACTTTCGTGACGTTTCAAGTGACCAAAATATTTCAATTTTCTTTGTTTTATCGGCTTTAATAGCCAACCTTCTTCAATATTCAGCTCTTGAAGTACAGTATTGGTGCATTTGTTCTTTTCTTTACCCAAGATATTCTTAGAACTCGTCTATAACATTTATATTCAAAGGCATTTATGCGCTGTTCAGCTTGTTTAGTAAATGATCACATACTGTCAACATACTGCTTTACAATATGTATAAAGATGAGACACACTAAACTCGGACCCATTGTACATACCTTACAGCGAACTCCATAAAGGTAAACATAAATCACAGAGTGAAAATCACCAAAAACAAGAGTCGATAAAAAATATATTATAATAAAATATTAAAATAAAGATAAGCATTCTAGAACACAATAGACAACGTTTCGATGTTATAAATCTTCATCATGGAAGGGACAACACAAACAGATCTAAAAAAGAAAACAAAAACATAAAATTATAACAGAATAGTGAAACATAACCCCTTGGTTTGTGAAGAAGGTGCATAAGTTGGGTTCAGTTCGGGTTTGAAAGATGTTCTTTTTCTACAAACAGTTCTAAAAGTGACAAATAAGAATGTGTAGTCATAGGTGTGCAAACAGTCAAATATGAATATTGGACACCTTTGACCACACATTTCTTATTTAGCACTTTTACAGATGTTTTTAGAAAAAGAACTGTTGGTGCTGGAACTCTTCGCTGGCTGCTGAGGATGGGGACGGAGCGCTTATGGGAATGCCGCGAATGCTATGATGTCGATTCCTAAATCAATCAATCAATTGTAGAAAAAGAGCATCTTTCAAAACCGGACTGAACCCAATGTTTCCATATTACTAGGCGAACTCACTCCGACTTCTAGGGTGCTTATAAATTACATCTCCAAGTCAAGGACGAGAAGTCAGTACTTTAGTCCAATTTACCGGTGTTGGGGTTGGAACATGCTACCTCGCAACAGCACACCGGAAGTTTTAAAGCAAGTGCCCTTATCCATTCGGCCATGCTTACCTCCAGAACGTGTAGTGCATTCTATGAGATTGCCGCTTGCTTGCGGGTTAATGCAGTCAGCAATAGTTAGTTAGTCGCGGTTCCAACTACACGGCAATGGTCTCCCCATAATGCTCCATTCCTGTGTCAGTGAATATCACACAAGATGCTCCTCACTGCCCCTTGTGAAAAGTGGAACAGACATGAGTCTCGACAAACCAACAGCCCTCACAGGTATACTCTGCATAATGCCACTGCCAAAATGACCACCACAAAAATCGGCAACGAAAAATACAGTTCATCGTCGATGGAAGCGGCAATCACTAGAAAACCAGAAGCCACACATTACTGCGTAAGGAAAACCCAGTTAGTTCAGCAACCGGCTACCACCACTATTTTCCGAACATGCAGTTCATGACACAAACAACCGCGGACAGATGCAAAAACACTCCACATAAAATCCACTAGCCAGCAATACATTTACAATTACCTTCGATGTATGCCCCGGCTCCTCGTCCGTTCGGGGCGTGATAGTTACACCCCGTCAGCTTAAAATCTAACTCAGAGGGACAAGTCATCACTGCACGGTCTCCAACATTAGGACCACTGAATTCTGAATACATTGTGGTACAATGCAGAGAAGGGGTTGCCTGGCAACACGCTGCATAGCCATAGATACCTGTTGAAGGAATCAATACTAGATGTGTTTGTGTCATGCATTTTAAAAACAAACAACTTTTAAAATTATTTCTTTCTTCTCGACTTTCAACTTTCCCCTTCTGTTCCTTGATCTTAATTCGAAATCGTGGAGCATGCCTAAATACAAGGTGCTTCACATAAGTCTTTACCCTGACCATGAAGAAATAGGCCGAGAAAATTGAAATTTGGCACAAAGCTTAAATCTTCTTAATGCAGCAACCACCTGAATTTATGCATTTCTGCCATCTCTGCGTGACCTTGAAAAGACCTTCATAATAAAACAACCTATATTTCGAACTAAACCAGTTATCACAAGCCAGTATGACATCTTCGTCACTGTCAAAACGATTTCCTTTCAGCTGTTTTTTAAGATTTGAGAAAAGAAAAAAGTCTGATGAAGCCAAATCTGGAGAATATGGTAGGTTTGGAAGAATTTCAATATTCAAATCGTTGGCAGTTTTTAGCACAAGTCGTGCTTTATTGGAGGGCGCGTTGTTTTGAAGCAAAGGCAGAATTTGCGTACGCGCTATTCCTCGTTTTCTGGTCACAGCCTTTCTTAGTTTGATGAGATCTGCATAGTACTGCCCATTAACCGTGTTGGCATGAAGCATGTAATCTTTCAATGCGACACCTTTGGCGCCCCCCTCCCCCTCCCCCCCCCCCCCCCCCAAAAAAAAAAGCCAGCATCACTTTTCTTGGCGATTTGTTTGCTCTTGGCTTGACATGTGTAGGCGAGCCCGGGTTTTCCACTGCATTCTGGCAATTGTGGAATCTGGGTCATAATGGTGAATCCAAGTCTCATCTACCGTCACCATGGTCGTCATCATGTTTTTCGACCGCCATATGTTGAGCAACTGGCCACAACAATCAACCCGTGTTTGTTTCTGTTCACATGTCAGCAGGCGCGGGACCCAGCGAGCACACACTTATCTCATGTCCAGTCTGTTGTGTAAAATTCTAAAAACTGTACTCATACTCAGTTTTGCTGAACCTGATATTTCTGCAATTGTCATTTTCCTATCCTGGTCTATGATTTTCTTCACTTTTGCAGCATTTACATCATTGCACTCTGAGAATGGTAGTCCTGATCTTGGCAGATCAGCAACTTGGGAACGGCCACACTTTAACTGCAAACACCAATTTCTTACAGAAGCATACGAAGGACAGAATTTCTCAAACACTGGCTCCATCTCCCTGTGTATTTCTGTAGGTATTTTGCCCTATAATATCAAGAATTTTATCACAGTCCTGGCGTATGATTTCTCTATTGTTCTGACAAACCGTTGGATGTGCAGATCTGATCAATAGGGTGTGTTGTGCCGTGCACCATATGGGGAAAACCAGTTGAGAAGGGAAATTAATATTTCAACCGTCCATTACAAACTAAATGAGCTATACATGTGCCAAATTTCAATTTTCTCCGCCTACTCCTTCATGGTCAGGCTAAAGACTTATGAGAAGCCATTTGTATGTAGTTCAAATGCTAAGAGGACAATGTTGCGACTTTGGCATGCATTTCTTTCCGGTTTACTTCCTCCAGATTCATTCACACCTACGCCTGCCTAGAGCTCCGATGGTTGTGGGTTCGTTTCTGGACTTTGTTAATCGGTTCACGAGTGTAATTTTCTTGGAGACTTCTGGGTGTCGTCGCTGGAGCCACTAAGTTCGTGCTTTGTGCGACGCTTTCGACAGACTGCTCTACAGAAATAGACCAAGTCATATGGGATAACACCCGGTGCAGTGAAGTCGATCTTCTGCATATAAATAACCTATTCAACCCCTTTTAACATGCTCAGTTCACTCCTGGGAATTTTGCTTCGAGTTGTTACATTTAATGGAAGCATTTGGGAAAATGAAGTGGGCAGTTATGAACAGATAAAGCAAGGAGTAAGAAAATTATGTAATTTTTCGCACGATCTTGTCCCTCTCTTGCGCTAAATAATAATGAGAGGGATCAAAGATAGATCATACATACAAACTGGAGGTTATAATATAAACAATCTGCTTTATGCAGAAATTAAAGCCAGTTTCTTATCATTTACAGGATATCGCAGTCAACGCCAGAATTGTTTGGCTATTTGTGGTCTCTTGGCAAGTATACGTTGAGTAGTTTGCCACTGCTTTCTGAACGACTGGCAACCATACCATTTTACACAAACGCAACGCAAGGCGGTCTGCTGTCAAATCTCCCGCAGCTGTGTTTCGAATGCGGTATGCGGGATTAAGAACTGCGTCCGTAGTCACGTCGCCACGGAGCTGGTTTATACAGAAGACAGTATTGACATATTGAAGTCAATAAATACAAATATTTCGGAGCAGTCATAACATTAGATGGAAAATGCCCGACACAGATTTAGAGCAGAATAGTGCCAGCAAATGCAGCATTTCAAAAGATGGAAACCACGAGGGTAAGTTAATAATTAAGTCTCAAATGGCTGTAGAAAAATAACTAAATACGATAACAACTTGAAACCAGTTTATTTTTATACATACATTGTCCCTTTATTTCTCAACATAATTTTCACCTACATTGATGCACTTTATCCCATCGTTTTATCAGTCCTCCCAACAGGACTGCATAAATTTGCGTGCCCTGTTTTCCTTTACCTGCCATCCCACATAACTGTGTGACTTACTTATTGACTCGCCCTCGTAACTGTTTTTACCGAACAATGCACCGCTTTACGGGAAATCGCTAGGAGCTAAGTCCACTCAAAACCCATCTTGGCGGAAGACATTTCGCGAATGACGAAAACAGGGCACGCATTTCTATGCAGCCGGTTAGGGAGGCCTGATAAAACGATGGGATAAATGCATCAATGTTGGTGGAAATTATGTTGAGAAATAAACGGACAATGTATGTACAAAAATAAACTGTTTTCAAGTTGTTATCATAGTTAGTTATGTTTCTACAGCCATTTGTGACATACTTATTAACTTACCCTCGTATCTTATGTAATTAGTCACTTCCATTTAATGTTATAGAGAGTACTGGACTGATGTATGGAACCGTATCTGCTGTACGGCAGTGAATCTTGGAATGTGAACGAACACATAAGGAACAGTTTGGAGGCAATGGATATGTAGTTTCTGAGACTAACGTTGTGAACACCTTTGATTGCCAGAGTAAGAAGCAATTGCCCAGAAAAGGCTAATGAAAGTAGAACATAATAGGCAATTATAAGTCAGGGACAAACTGTGTTCATTGGTCATGTAATGAGAGGAGAGGCATTGGAGAACACCGTGACAACTGGAGAGATCAGCGATGACAGAGACAGAGGCAGGTCAACAGAAATAACATTGGATGGTCTTAGGCAATGATCATGGGGAAATATTGTCAACATAATTGACCCAGAACACCAGGTACCGAGATCTGTGGAGGGAGATAAACGCCTACGCCACTGGGCAATGCACATGATGGTGTTGATGAGGATTTCCCCTCTAGCAACATTGCCAGGGTGGTGGTCTTACCTCATTATGTGTGTGATTTCCCTCTAGTAGTTGCCAGGGCGGTGGCTTTACCTCGTGCTATGTTTGATTTCCCTCTTACAATTTTGCCAAGGCGGTGGCTTTACCTCGTGCTGTGTTTGATTTCCCTCTTACAATTTTGCCAAGGCGGTGGCTTTACCTCGTGCTGTTTGATTTCCCTCTTACAATTTTGCCAAGGCGGTGGCTTTACCTCGTGCTATGTTTGATTTTCCTCTTACAATTTTGCCAAGGCGGTGGCTTTACCTCGTGCTATGTGTGATTTCCCTCTTACAATTTTGCCAAGGCGGTGGCTTTACCTCGTGCTATGTTTGATTTCCCTCTTACAATGTTGCCAGGTCGGTGGTTTTACCTCTTGCTGTGTGTGATTTCCAACCTTTTACACGCTGTCAGACACATTGGGCACATGGTGCTAGACCCATATTTCCTGGTATCTATTTTAGCCTGGCAGGCCAGCGTCTAGTCATTACTCTACCAGCGACTGGCAGGCCAGCGTCTAGTCATTACTCTACCAGCGACTGGCAGGCCAGTGTCTTGCCGCTACGCTACCACCGACTGGCAGGCCAATGTTTAGCCACTACGCTACCAGAGACTGGCAGGCCAATGTTTAGCCACTACGCTACCAGAGACTGGCAGGCCAATGTTTAGCCACTACGCTACCAGAGACTGGCAGGCCAATGTCTTGCCACTACGTACCATAACTGGCAGGCCAGTGTCTTGCCACTACGTACCATAGACTGGCAGGCCAGTGTCTTGCCACTACGCTATCATGGCTCGTCATAGAGAACCTGCTGTGGGTATGTGATGTTGGTATTTGATGTGGGCATTTGATGTGGGTATTTGATGTGGGTATGTGATGTGCTAGGACCATCACATTTTGTAGATATGAGTGCACGGAGAACTAGGTGACCAGTCTGTCCCTCCCATAGCAAACGTCAGGCTCAGGCATAAATCTCTCATTCGACCGAGCTCACGTCACTATCAAATTTACGCCTAATCGCTACACAAACGCGTCCGCTACGTAATAAGCGTAGACTATCTAAAGTACTCACCAACAACCAGATCATCATTCTGCCCTACGCAGAAAGAACTTGTGAAAATCGTACCAGCAGATTCAGCTTCAAACGTCCATGTACCACAGCCTAAAAAGATTAGAGACACAAGAGCATCTAGGCAGTAATAATTATTGAAGTCAATGGTGACACTGGGTGTATGACACATGTGCTACATCAAAGCTTACTACAATCATTATCTCAATAGACATGTAGCAGGATTGTGGCGTATTGGTTTTACGTGTACTGACACACAACTCAAACATTTGTAGTAGTAGAGCTGGATGTTTACCGACCATCACAGTGTATATGTCAACCCTGCATTGTATAATGTTTGTCACTTTGGAGACAGTTGTGAGGAGTAAGAAAATTGGCCACCTCACATATAGTGATGTGACGTAGTATATCCACGGGCCTAATACTTGTCACCAATACGGCAGTTTGTCATGAGAGAATCTTATTCCTTTTCGTCTACTACCCATTCTCTCCCATTAGATCATAGGCCCGAATGATTTCACGATTCTATGTAATGTCGGTGCTGGAGCTTCCGTACATAGTGGTTAGTGCACTCGCTGACTAAGACAATAGTCTGTGTTCAATACCCAGCAGCGACAGGATGGTTCTCCGACCAGCACTGCTTTGGGGTCAACTTTGTTCTCATCAAATAAATGCAGGATAATTGTCGTGATTATCTGTGAACTACCAGAGATGCAATGTGACGAGGAAGAGAACTGACATCTCATCATGTCGTGACCTAGAATATATGAAAGCCTAACACTTAACACTGCTTAGACAGTATATGCCTACTGATTACCTTTACTTGGATTGGCTTTGTTGTTGACTGTAATTTTCTGAGTAACTACACAACATCCTAAAATGAAAATTCATCAGATTTAATAGAGAAAAAAAAGAAGTGACGTAATTAACGCTGCGGCTAGGACACCTTCTTCAGCACACAGAGACACAAATACACCGATACAACTATACTACAATACAGCAAAAAGTCACAGGTTTTCAAAGCGGGTCCTTAAAGACGCCTGGCAACTAAGGAAACAGAACATAACTGGATTCCCCACAGACGTGTCTCCACCTTGTCGTGGTAGAGGGGACTTGCGTGCTCCATATGACCCCCAGGGCTATGCCGACCATGTTGGACAGTTCAAGGGATAGAAACCAGACCAAGAGAGACACACACCTGCTGCCTTGCAGGTAGACTGAAGACAGGCAGTCAAAGTCCGAATCAGGCACACGATGCCACTACGTTCTTGGTCCAGACACATATTCTACGGCTCTCCGTTGAGGGATATGGCTAAACGCTCTAAGTAAATATCCAACGGATGTGAGAGCCGAGCCGATACTCACTCACTGCAGAATGGGTGTGGGATGCTGAGCCTGCTACATGCTTGGCCAAGCTCTTGTTCTATGGCTCTCAGCCGAGGGATATGAAGGATCCCTCGGATGAGAGGGCCTGGAAGTTACTCACTCGCTGCTGCAATGAGGTCAGATGCTGAGCCGGCAGCACATGCAGCACATGTAAGCGTTACTAAAGGTGGAACAAGCGTCCCAGTCGCACTCAAAGGTTACGATACAAGTTTGTATTTAAACTCATTGAGTGAGCGTAGTCAAAGGTGGAAAAACGTCTCATTAACACGAAATGGAACTCTTGGCTAGCGAATCTATTATGTGGAAGTCCGAAGCGAAAGCTTGCTCAGTGGATATCGTCTCATTAACACAAAATGGAACGCGTGGCTAGCGAATCCATTACGTGGAAGTCTGAAGTTAAAGTTTGCTTAGTGGATGTGATCTGCAAATCAAAGTGGAAAAAGGTCTCATTAACACGAAATGGAACTCTTGGCTAGCGAATCCATTACGTGGAAGTCCGAAGCGAAAGCTTGCTGAGTGGATGTCGTCTGCAGACTGACCGTTCCTGGTTTGCGTGGGGAGTGGCCAGTGGCGAACGAAATACCCACTACATGGAAGTGGGGAATTAAAGCAGCCATAAGCAGGACGTGGCCATTCCTTGGGTGAGTCCAGTACCAGAGCACCATGTATCGGGTCTGCAATTATGGAAGCCTCCCTGGGTGGCGGTAAATGACCATGGACTCCCCTGCCTCCCCTTGAGGGCTGACCGCGAAGCCTTCGACCGTTTTAACTTGACCAGCTGGGATGTGGACGGCACCACAATAGTGAGAGTCCCCCACTACGGCTAATCTGGTCTAAGAAAAACGCCCGCTAAAGTCGGATGTGTTGACCTAAGGGTTTGGCCCAAGGGTGCATAACGAGACACACAGCAATTACGTCTGAAACACACACACACACACACACACACACACACACACACACACACACACACACACACTCCGGATGAATGGAGAAGAAGACGAAACTGTGGATTAATGGGCCTTAGGATTTCAATGCCTCCAGAACCCTCGGTTTAAAAGCTGTGACCTTTTTGTAGTTTCTTAAAATGCAATTGAATCGCTGTCCTCTGTGTGTTTGTGTGTGTGTGTGTGTGTGTGTGTGTGTGTGTGTGTGTGTGTGCGTGTGTGTGTGCTTACGAAGACTGTCCATTTCAGCGTCCATTCTGTCAGTTATGATTTGTTCATGTGAAGCTTACCATTTCTACGCTCCCTTGTCATTTAATTAATCAATATATTTTGATAGCTTAACTGCACTTCACCATATTTCAACCGTGATACTGGATTGATATGTTATTGCAACATCTAAGTAACTACTGAGCGTAATCTTGTCAAGAAATCAACAGACAGCTGAAAGATGCTGCTGTTGACAGCGATGTCCTGTAAAAGGATATATTAAAAAAACAAAACATCTAAGTATTATATAAAACAACTACCATTACTGCAATGTCATCATTGATGATTTCTGCAGGAATAGGTTTTCTCAAATAAATGTTCGTCACAGGGAAGAAAGAAATACCACAATGTAATATACGGGTAAACATAGTGAATCGGTACAACTATCTCGGAACAGCCATAACATCTGATGGGAGATGCCTTGGCGAGATTAGAACAAGAATCGCTATGGCGAAGGTAGCATTTTGTAAGAAGAAAAACATGCTGACGAAGATTGAAAACATACTGAAAAAATGTCAATTGCAATGAGAAAAGAGTGTTGAAGTGCTAATTAGAACCTCCACTTTGTTATGTATGTAAAGCGTGGACAATGAGCAGACAAGCTAACAAATAAAACATCTAATGGCAGAGTTTGTGAGGAAAAAAGAATACCATGGACAGAAAAAAAAAAAACAATGAGAAAGTCCTACAATAAACAAATTAAAACCGTAAATTGATTAGGGACATGAGACGTAGATAGTCAACATTTTTTGGACACGTTACCAGAAGAAATAAATTAGAGAAGTTGATAAGATTGGCAAGATTGGGAGGTAAAGAAATTGGGAAGACAGAGAAGTAAATATCTGGATGTCATGACCACATGGCATGTTCGAAACAAGAACACAAATCTGATCCACGACTCTGATGATCGTGTAAGATGGCGAAACATTACCGCCATCGTTTTTTGGCATGGCACATGATGATGATGAAACAGTTGCCACGCCGTGTACAGGGCTGCATTTGTATATCACCCTCGAAATATAACATTACACAACCTTATCGAGGAATAGAACATGCACCATTAGCCGCAACAGGCGGGCATGCTAATCTCTCGGCCAGATACCCCGCCGACAACTAATATTTGATTGAAATCCTTAGTGGTTTATGATACGCATTCTTGGAGATCTACACGCCATTCTATGAGAAGCAACTCTTACCAAGTGGATATTCATTGTCTGCGCATGGAATAATGATCTCATCCCGCTCTCCAGTGCCAGACGGGCCGGCAGTTCTGTAGCGGCACTGGAGACTTCTGAGACTGCAGCAGCGCGCTTCTGCCTGGACACCTGGTGGACAAGTAATGGATGGATGAAGATGTTATGTGTTGATTATATAAATAGCTTGATATTCCCCATACATACAAGTAATTGATGGAGACGTTATGTGTTGATTATATAAATAGCTTGAAATTCCCCGTACATACAAGTAATGGATGGAAACGTTATGAATTGATTATATTAATAGCTTAATATGCCCATACATGCAAGTAATGAATGTAGACTTTATGTGCTGATTATATTCATATTTTGATATTCCCCGTACATAGAAGTAATGGATGGAGGCATTATGTGTCGATTATATTAATAGCTTGAAATTCTCCATAATGCAAGTAATAGGTTGAGACCTCATGTGTTGATTATATAAATAGCTTGATATTCCCCGTACATACAAGTGATGGATGGAGACGTTATGTGTTGATTATATAAATAGCTTTAAATTCTCCATGTATACAGGTAATGGGTGGAGACGTTATGTGTTGATTATAATCGTCATTGGCACCTTGCCGTCGTGACAGACGATAGTTTGTAAGGGATGGAGTTGTTGCCTCTCCATAGCACAAAGCCTGGGCTAAAATATAGAGATCATGTGTTGCCCATGCAGCATGATCCCTCTCTCGGCCTGCCTAGTTCACTCCAGAGGAAAGGTAACACCTCTACATCTGGAACAAGACAAGCTGCAGAAGCTGCCGGATCAGCAAAGCAATGCTTTAATTGTCCGCCTGCCGGAGCTTCGATCCTAGACCAGCAGCCAACAGAGGCTTAGGGCCTGGTCTGCCCTGCCATGACACTTTGTCTTTAGGTTGTATTTCCTCGCATCAGGGTATGATGGTGATTACCCTGATTATCATAATAACTTGAAATTCCCTATACATACAAGCAATGGCTGGAGATGTTATTTGTTGATTATAATAATAACGTAAATTTCCCATTGTAATGGCTGGAGATGTTTCATGTTGATAATGTTAATGGCTAGAAATAAGTAAAGGATTGACAAGTTATATGTTGATTATTAACAATCTGAAATTCTCATGCATACAAGTAATAGACTGAGATGTTATATGTTGATTATATTAATTTTCTGAAATGTTCATGCATAGAAGTAATGGATGGAGACATTATGTGTTTATTATAATAATAACTTCTATTCCCTATACACTCAAGTAGTGTATGAGAGATGCTATAAGTTGATTATAATAATAGCTTGAAATTCCCCATACATACAAGTAATGGATGGAGATGTTATGTGTTGATTATAATAACATATTTAATTCCCTATACACACATACATACAAGTAATGGCAGGAGATATTACATGTTGATAACTTTAATGGCTGGAAATAAGTAGTGGATTGAGATGTTATATTTTAATGATAATAATAGTCTGAAATTACCATACATTCAAGTAATAGATGGATATGTTATATGTTGATTATATTAATAGTATGAACTTCCTATGCATACAAGTAGTGGATGATAATAATAATAACAACAACAACACTGATAAAGCAAAGGCTAAATCAAATCAGACAGAAGAATAGTTTAATAATAGAAGCCAAAAATAAAAGTGTATTATGTCATCCATAAACAAACACACATGTACTGTTAGAATGTTGAATGTTATGATGTCTAGTGGGCCCACGAATTCCTACTCCTTTCTTCTACTTCTGTGAATGCCTAACAATACACATGTCTTTATATATGAACTGTCTTTGTCGCCTCAAATGGTTCCCCAATTGATATATCTGTGTAATTATGTCAACCAACACAGAGAACTGGTAAGATAAATAGATCTGCAATTATGCTGAACTCACTCTATTCAGTCGTCTCACCGCCATCATCTGATTCCACAATCCCGGACGTGGACAGTAGGTGTGTCATGATGGAAGAATCAGTAATCAGATTCCCCACCACATGGAAAGTTATAGTTACCGACAGGGATTCGAACCTGTCACCTCCAAATACCGACAGTACCTGGCAGCAGGAACAAGACTACTACGACGCTTGACCTGCTAAATACCCCCATTTCTGGACGGACTTGCATATTTGTTCAGGAAAGATATCTGCCGCATACCCGCACACACCGCAACGCTGACATTGGCAGGTGCGCTGTCGGACAAAGTGTTCCATGTCAGCTCTCATCGTTGGCTTCGGCAGGGAAAGACTGGCTACATATTCCTCATGCACTCAGGCCTACAAAATGTGATGGGCCTAACACTTTACACACCACAGCAGACTCCTGCTACAGGGTTTTCAGTTGTAGGTCGCCCCCCCCCCCCCCCCCCCAATCTCATATATAATATCAGTGTAATGTAAAAAATGGGAATCCATTCAATACATCTCGTTATTGAGGTAGTATTTCCTGTGCTACTCGATAGTCATTGCTGCAAGATGATGAACATCTGTTTTATTAATCTATTTCTTTATACTTAGATATGCAAATTTGTACACGATATGACGGTATACACTATATATCCCAATCACGGTTGGAATAATGACATGAATATCATAGTTTTCGAGAAACACTATTAAACAAATAAAACACATACTATCTGAAATAGCGACAGACGCAATCTAGTCGCAATTAAAAGCTAGAATGGGTGGACAGACTCCCCTATTTGCATAAAGCATTGGACACGGAATTTTTCGACATTTGATCTACCTACCAGCAGAAGAAGAATATCCATTGATTGCTGTGCAAGTAGCTTTCCCATTTACAAAAGATACTTGCTCACCATCTCGTTGCCAGTCATTGTTCTGAAGAAAGATTGAAGGTATACAACAGCAAGTTAGTGGAGATTACAGACCTCGTGTCAATGTCATGTTGTATACTTGGGATACTGTGAGCACAAGACAAGTATCCCTGCACACGCCTGCAGGTATACTTGAGTTTGTGGTGCTAGTCTCATGTTTCTACATACCAAGCGCCCTCGATGGGTGATGTCAATCTTACGCCGGACGCCTTTACGTCCCTGAACAGTTATAAATTGTAGGCTGAGTACACTTGGGAGCTCAGATTAATATTTGTTTATAATCCACATCGAAGGGGATTGGAACACATGGCCATCAGGAAGGATTCTAGTTGCTGTGTTACAGTGGCTCCCATTGGGAATGTGCTAGTTCTACATTTCCAGATAATCGATATTAGGTATGGTCAGTATCACACTGTCTGCCTTTAACGCGCCAAACATTTATGTGGTACACATTTAATGAGGCTGGGCCGATTCGTGTGCTATACGGTTCGACAAAATTATCCCCGTCTCGAGAAAGATTTGCGTAGATGAACAGTTAATGTAGTTGTCCAGGTCTTCTACATCGGTAGAACAGAGATGACAGCTGAACAAATGAGTGTCAGAATATATACCTCGAATGGGTCGACAAGATACAACACACAGGCGATGCTAGATTATTGGGGCAGACACACCGGAAGCCTCCAGCGTCATCAATCGCCAGGCACATTCTCGAAAGCGGCCATGTGATTAACAGAGACATTGCCTTTCGCGTGTTGTTTAACACACAAAATACTCTCTTTTTAAAGTTTTCAGAAGCAATAATGATCAATCAACGCAAGCCAGAATTGTGCAAACAGAAAGACATGTTAGTCAGCTTGAAATTACCGTGACATTACTGTGTGAACATGTGTCTATTTCAGCTTGATGAATTTATCTAGTTAATTTACTTTACGTTGTGTTAATTCTGCAGTATGTACCTGACGAGATGCAGCGAAATATGCCAGGCAATAAATCGTGCAATCTATTGTTTGTGTCTTCGTTATTCAAATTTACTACGGGAAGACCAAAGCTTTACCGCAGTATAATGAAAACTAAACTGTATAATACTTCACAATAAACAACCTTTCTATAAGTTTAGTGATTAAAATCTCGTCATTAGGAACCATATATCTCAAAATAAAACACAAACTTACAGTGGAAAAGCTGGAGCATCCTGTAAGTACCTCCCCAGAATTACAGCTGACGGAGGCTGTCTTCTGATCTCCCACCTCAGACACTGGTGATCTTCGAGAAACGCACTGAAGTTGCTGAGACTGTGACGTGGATGTGGCATGACCCAGTGTCTGCAAGTTCAAGCTTGATGCAGCAAATTCAATGTCTTGAGGTGCGAATGGATCAACAACAGGTGGTAGCTGAATTTCTGGTAGAAACATATTGGAAAACAACAATGGTTTTTATTGTCAGAGGGTACGTGAAGAAACCAAAGACAATAAATATAATATTTATGTTGCATGTTCTACAAGAATCAAATATTAACAGAGAACAGAAGTGGGATAAAGGAAGGAAATGAACTAAAGGGACATTTCCACACCTTGATGCGGGTATTGGCTATATGGTGCTAGTACCATAGTTTTATAGACGAATGTAAACTAGGTAGATGATATGAGCACCATCACGCCAAATACTCATTTTACTTCGTAGACCTGGGAGGTCAAGCAAGGTCATGTAAAAAAAAAATTAAGTGCTTTCAATTTAAAGTAATTTAAAATGTAAACATTTTTTAACAACGATGGTGAAAGAACATTTCAATCACTTTTCAGTCTGCATTTTGCATTTTGCAATGCCTATTATGAATTTTGATTAACAATTAGCAAAATAAAGACAGAGATAGGAAGCAAGGTGCAAATGGGGTACCATCAATCTTTATTCACGATGCAGAGCTTAAGATAGTTTACCATTTTACATATATAGGATCGGAGGTCAACAATAAATTATCCCTAGATCAGAAAATCGAAATCAGTATTGCTAAGGCAGCAA
The DNA here is from genome assembly GCA_014155875.1 of Cepaea nemoralis. Lineage (NCBI taxonomy): Eukaryota > Metazoa > Mollusca > Gastropoda > Stylommatophora > Helicidae > Cepaea > Cepaea nemoralis. The sequence continues at coordinate 48,386 of JACEFZ010005762.1, read as the reverse complement.
CAACACTGAACAGAGAGTAAGGAAGAACAGAAAACTCACTTTAAATACAAAAGTCCTTATCTATCAAGCCTTCGTACTCTTCTCTATGGCAGTGAAATCTGGTCAACTTACTCACACCAAGAGAAACGTTGAAATAGCTTTCATATGAAGTGTCTGCGAAATGTACTTGAAATTCTGTGGCCAGATATGGTCACCAATTCCGAAGTATTGAAAAGATTGGGTGATGTAACGGTTTTTTCCATGTTCAGACTTCGTAGAATAAGATGGGTAGGACACCTTAAGAGCGTGGACGATGGTAGAATACCAAATGGCATTTTTTTTTTGGGGGGGGGGGGGGGGGTGGGGTGTGAATTACAGGTGGGTAAAGGATCTCGTGTAAAAGATAATGTGTCCGACATGGAAGTCCCTGGCAGTAGCCACGCTACCGTTGGCATAGCTCTTAAGGGTAACTGAAAGAAGATATCCACTCTACAACTTCAAGGTGGAGACATAATAGAGTAGTTCAGCTATTTTCGCAAACAAAAGTGTATTGAGAATCAAACAGAAAAAAAAATTATGTCGTGACATCTGGAAAGATTCAGGGGAAGAACACCATAGACCGAGGTCTGTGGAGAGACATGAACGCTTACGCCAGCCTGCCAGACACTTGATGATAATGATGCGACTGGCGAAATATAGCGAAATCTGCATGCAATAAAGTGTGCAATATGTTGTTTCTATCAGCGGCGGGTTGGTGGTAAACACAATGGTTGCCAGGAGATAAAGCTAATAAAAGGCCATTGATGTTTCCGGGAGTCCACTTAATCAGGGTTTTACAATGCCAACCTGTCATCGGGCAAGCCGACACCCTGGACTGTCGGCCACTGGTTCCTGTTTTCATTATTAACATTTACAACGACGAAACATTAACTTTAATTTAAATAATTAATAATTAAAGCACAGAATGCATTCACTATATAAAGACATCGCTGACCTGCGGTTCCTGTAATGTTGACAAGTGACAGATCTATCAGCTTTCTCTAGCGTGAATGTTGTCCGCTGTATGGGCTTCCCCTTGTAGTACACAGACACAGCATAGTCTCCCTGGAAGCCTCTGACAGTGAACGACGTGCCTGACGTCAGAGATTGTATCACGTGTGTGCTCCAGTCTTGTTTGATCAAACGCTGGTACCGCTTGCCAGCCTCCCCCAGCTACAGACCACAATAAACAGAATGAAGCTATAACAAACATTCACAACGCCTACACACTAAGTTATAGACCATAATATACAAAATGACACTATAACAAACATTCAACACGCCTACACACCCAAAACAGACCACAATAAACAGAAGGACACAATAGTAAACATTCACCACGCCTCCTCACCCAGCTACATACCACAATAAACAGAATGACACTATATCAAATATTTAACACGCCTACACATCCAATGATCAATGGGAAATGTTGAAAAATTCAATCAGTTTGGCTGCAGAAACAACTATTCCAAAATTAAAGAAGGTGGGTCGTAAGAAATGGATGAAGAAGAAATTTTACACCTAATGGAAACAAGAAGACTCAACAAAAATAATCCTGCCAAATATGAAGAAATTCACAGGCAAGTCAGAATATTATGTAAGGAGGCAAAAGAAGCATGGCTTGAGGAAAAGTGCTTAGACATTGAAAAACAACACAACAGTAAAATACCAAATTAGTGCACAAAAGAATTCAGGAACTTACTAATAAAAGAACAAGTACGTCAACAGGCTGTCTAAAAACTAAAGATGGCAAAATCATAATAGAAATAGATCAGATTCTACATGTATGGACAGAATATTTGAAAAACCTTTATAATGATAACAGAGAGGAACAGTATGATATTAGATTTAATAATGAAGGGCCGCCAATTTTGAAGATGGAGGTTCGAAATGTTCTTAAGCATATGAAAGCTGGCAAGGCCCCCGGTGCAGATAACATCACAACAGAAATGATTAAAGCTTTAGAAGAATTTGGACTAGAGCAAGTCACCAGACTGCTGAACACATTATATGATACTGGAGATATACCTTCTGAATTATGTAACTCTGTATTTATTGCAATCCCAAAGAAATCAGGAACCTTGGAATGTGATCAACATAGAACAATTAGTATAATGAGTCACATCACAAAGATTTTGCTACGAATTATCATGCAAAGAGTGAGGAAGAAAATACAACCTGAAATAGGGGAAGAACAATGTGGGTTTGTAGAAGGAAAGGGTACAGTAAATGCTGTGTATATGCTGCGAACAGTTATTGAACGTGCTATAGAAGTAAACAAGGATATACATCTTTGCTTTATTGACTACACAAAGGCTTTTGATAGAGTTAGACATGTCAACATGGTAGATATGCTTGCAGATCTACAAATTGATGGGAAAGACATTAGACTTATAAAAAACATATATTGGAAACAACAAGCTGCCATAAGGATTGATAATGAAGTGGGACAATATCAACCTATTAAGAGAGGTGTTAGGCAGGGATGTGTAATGTCTCCAGATCTTTTTTCCCTATACAGTGAAAATATTTTCAGGAATGTAGAAGATATAAATGGAATCAGCATTGGAGGACGAAACATCAATAACATTAGATACGCAGATGATACAGTATTGATACAGTATTGACAATACACAAGATCTACAACAATTAGTAGACGCAGTTGTTGTACACAGTGAGCAGCTGGGGTTGGAATTAAATTGTAAGAAGACACAGGTTATGGTCGTCACTAGGAAGAACGAAGTACCACAATGTAATATACAAGTAAATGGGAATATTCTTCAACAAGTGAATCGGTACAATTATCTCGGAACAGTCATAACATCTGATGGGAGATGCCTTGAAGAGATTAGAACAAGAATCGCCATGGCGAAAGTAGCCTTTAGCAAGATGAAAAACATTCTGACCAATAAAAAGATGTCAATTGAAACGAGAAAAAAGAGTGTTGAGGGGATACATAGAGCCTGTTCTTTTGTATGGATGTGAAACTTGGACAATGTGCAGTCAAGCTGAAAAACATCTGATGGCTGCAGAAATGTGGTTTCTGAGGAAAATGCAAAGAATACCATGGACAGACAGAAAAACCAATGACCAAGTACTACAGGAGACAAATGAAAATCGTAAATTGATTAGAGAAATTAGACGTAGACAGTCAAATTTTTTGGACATGTTATGAGAAGAAATGGATTGGAGAACTTAGTGACAACTGGCAAGATCGAAGGGAACAGACCAAGAGGAAGACCGAGAGGAAAATACCTGGATGGCTTGGCCACATGGCATGGACGAGACAGAAACACTGAGCTGATCCACGACGCTGGTGATCGAGTGAAATGGCGAGTCATGACCGCCCACGCTTTCCGGCATGGCACATGATTGATTGATTGACACATCCAAATACATACCACAATAAACAGAATGACACTATAGCAAATATTTCACACGCCTACACACCCAGCTACATACCACAACAAACAGAATGACACTATAGCAAATATTTAACACGCCCACACATCTAGCTACATACTGCAATAAACATAATGACACTATGGCAAATATTCAACACGCCTACACACGCATACTAAAATCCAGAATCTACTATGGGTATATGAAGTGTTGAGGCAATCAAGTTTTGCAGACCTGAATGCACTGAAGGATATGTGGCCAGTTTTTCCTCTCTTAGCGGACGGCAAGAGCACGTGCAAGTTTCGTTCGGCGGCACTCGTTGTCAGCTAAACTTCTTCATACTTAGCAGATGTATTTTATCTATTAAGCAGAGTTGCCAGCTTGGATCTACAAATAATTATTCATTTTTGGTGGTAAAAGAACGGACAGACAATCAGACCTGACACAGATGCACGACAAGTTACTCACTTCCTGGATATCCTGCCTGACAGTTTGTTACCCCACACACACAACAAACTGCACCCACCTGACTATCCCCTCCACACACTTTACACACACACACACACACACACACACAGAGAGAGAGAGAGAGAGAGAGAGAGAGAGAGAGAGAGAGAGAGAGACGCTACTCCCCTCCCACTCTTTCATTTACTGGAAAGAACGTCTACATGCGTACGCCAAATCCAATTGCATATATCACATTTCGATGTAAGTGGCAGTCCATTCACATGGACAAAACGGCAAAGACAGTTAAAACATGAGGACACCAGAATGCAAATCTACATAATTAGGAAAACACACTGGCAAATTCTGGCAAATAGACTAACATTACAAACCGTAAGAAGCCATTTCTTCATTTGCATGCCATTCAACTGAACTTAAGCACGTGGCATACAAAGAGAAGTTTCAGTGTTCACTACACATAACCAACAGTTACTAAAGTGTGCAGAGGCGTGTGCTATATACGCATTAAAACCACAATAATGTAGACAATGTAACACAACAAACACGTTAAAATTATTGTGGTGACAGTGAAACATATGACAATGTGTGTTTTTGTATATTCCAATTGAAAGGATTCATTGCGTTACATCATTATATGTTGAACGTGCGTTTATTTTTAGCATTCATCTGGCGAGATACATCGAAATGTGCCAGGAAATAAATTGTGCCATACATTTTTTTGCGTCATCATTAACCATATATGCCGTTTTCAACAAAAACAACCTGATCTATTTTTAAAAGATGCTACAAAGGTAGCGGTAACAACAATATTAGTTAAATATAATTCATTAAATATTTAAACACACAAGTCAAAATGCTCGGAAAAAAACACGACTTTGATAACATCTTTAGTTAAAATATGTTGTTTGTCCATCAAGAATGATGATGACCATTCATTTCATCCAGTGGGGTTGAAAGTATGGAGCCGTGGGTTCTAAGATGGCTGATAAGGCCTATTTTGGCTCGAAATGTTCTTTGACAATGTGGACAAAGAATGCTTGACGTTTCTGGAGGAGGATTTCCTGCAGTGGTTTTTCTTTCCTGCCTTTTCTTTACAGCTCTTGCAGTCCTGGTTGCCTCACACATGACTGCGCCCTTGTGTAATGATGCACGCCACGAATTTCGGTCTCTGGCTGCAGTCTCCCAGGTGTCATGATGAATTCCAAAAGCATTCAGAGAGATTTTCAGAGTGCCTTTAAAGCGTTTCCTCTGGCCACCTTGAGAGCGTTTACCATAACGCAGTTCGCTGTAAAAAATTCGTTTAGGGAGCCTGTGATCTGGCATGCGAGTCAAGTGACCAGCTCAGCGAATCTGATTCTTCATCAGTAGAGGTATAACGTTGGATGAAGAATGACTTGCGCGATGACTTGGAATAAAATGAGGAAGAGTTGCGCAATTCGTTGACCTCACTCTCTCGCCTGAGTCCATCTGAGTCCAGTGGCAAGACAAGTCGAGACGACTGGAGACGAATACAGGTGCAGTGGATGACCAGGACGCTCTACGTGCCTTGCCGTGCTCATTACGTTCCACAACGTTTTGCAGGTAAACGCCGTCTTGCCCGTTGAATCAGGAATGATTTTTTCCGCGCAGTCTGCCGAATAGTGTCTTCACATGCTGGGTAAGTTAAAAATATAAATATAGTAAAATAAAAGTAAAAAATATAATTAAAATATAAAACGTATGAAAATAAACATGAAGATGATTGTTACAGCAAACAGTTTGAGAAGAACATAAAGCCTAGAACATGACTTTAGTTCAATGACCTCACCGAGTAAGTGTAACCGTGAACTAGAGCACTATTCGGGTGCACTTCGTGGTCCCAAAAGGCCAAAATTGTGATGCCTTCTACAGACGGGTGGCTGAAGTACAGTCGGAGCACATCTTCATACCTGAATGAGTCAAACGCCAGCTACATGACATAGAATTTCATAATTACACACACACACACACACACACACACACACACGCACACGCGCGCACACACACACACACACACACACATACATAAAACGGAAAACATACTCGCCAACAAACAGCTGTTCTTTATACAAAGACCAGTGAGACTTTACAAACACCATATATATATATATATAATTCGACGCCACACACACGTACAAACACCCACCCATACATACACCCACCAACGCACAACACAACACACACACACACACACACACACATATATATATATATATATATATATATATATATATATATATATATATATATATATATATATATATATATATATATGACGCTGTGTATAAAAATGAGAATGTATAATGGAAACCGGAGTATGTGAAAGTTTTTTTTATAAAAAAACACGTACGTATTTATTACGGTTTGATAGTCGCTACAGCTGTCGGCTCGGTGGCCCTGTATTCGAAACCCCAATCGAGGTGGGTTTTATAACCACTGCCCTGGACTCCCAGGTCCACCTAACCCAACATGGGGAATAAAGAAATATCATGGGAGGTAAAGACAGCCGGTGTGATCTTGACCACCACACCCATCGAGAGCCAATTTGTCTATGAAGATATCAGGCTAGCACCCTTTACCCAAGACGTGCCAAGGCGTATGAAAGAGACCTTCACGTTTGTTAACCACTAACGAACTTTATTTTCAAAGCGTTAAGTGTTACAGTAAACTAGAGGTTGTCGAGGGAAATAATGTTGCTCTCACGCAAAGAAGAGATTATGCCAAGATAAATAATTATGTTATAGTTAAACTATATGTTATGTCAAGATAAAGAATTATGTTATAGTTAAACTGTATATTATGTCAAGAGAAATAATTATGTTATAGTTAAACAGTAGATTATGTCAAGATAAACAATTATGTTATTGTTAAACTATAGATTATGTCACGATAACTAATTATGTTATTGTTAAACTATAGATTATGTCAAGATAACTAATTATGTTATTGTTAAATTATAGATTATGTCAAGATAAATAATTATGTTATTGTTCATCTATAGATTTGGAGGCGTGATAGGGTGGAGGCTAGACGCTGGTCTGTCGGCCAAGTGGTGGTGGATTAAAATCACAATCGGAATGTATTAAAAAATCATTGAATGCGCTAACCGATCAAGCATAACAAGAGTACAAGGGAATGTTTTGGGAAGTAAAGGCGGGAGCGAGATCTGACCACATGACCCACCAAGTGCCGATTGGTCTGTGAAAATATGGGTTTAGAACCATATGCTCATTGCGCCTTAATGCGTGGAAAATGGACATTTACTTTGTTTTAAACTACAAAAAGTAGACCTGAGTGGTCTATTCTTAATGGTTATTCTTAACCTGTTTTAAACTACAGATTCTATTAACTCTTTCGCTACCAAACAAAAATTGGGTCATGACCAAACAGAAATTCATGGTAGAAAATTTTAAGTAGGGGTGTGTTACAATAATGCTTTTAAAATGGTTAAAATGGTAACAGATATAGTGTATTATATATGAATTTAAAGAGGATTGCACAAGAGACATGAAAGTGTTAATAATTAATTGATATGTTACAAATATTATGACAATAATGAGAGGTTTAATAATAACAACTGAAATATTAAAGAGGTAAAAATTATTTAAAAGACTGCACTTATAAGGTGATTTCTACACTTCTCTACTGCTAATCATGTTTAATTTACTGAATAATCAAACAAGCACCACTTGTTTTCAAGAATATAAGCAGTATTGCTCATTAAAATCACCAAAAAGGAAGTTTTGCTGCATATTCTGAACCATGTCTTTTTCACACAAAAATGGAAAAAAAAAAATAATGGCAGAAAACTGGAAGTTAGGGAGTGTCACAATAATGTTATGAAAATGGTTAAAATTGTAGCATACATGTTGTATTATATTGCCAAGAGCCGGAATCACTAATCATGTCCGACATCTTAGTTTTGGTCTAGGGGTTAGAAGATGTAGAAAATATCTTTACAGGCTCGCTTAAACTCTGTACGAATCTTTCGTGCACACAACACAACAAGTTCAACGCGTCCTCAGAGCACACGATCACTTTATTGTAGCACAGCTATCACCGTGGTTGCCACCCCACACCGCCAGCTTCTTGCCTTTCAGCGTTCTGTGTATGACCAACACACCTACTGTCTATAAATAGAGAATACATGGTACAACTAATCGTCATTTGAACTTACTGTTGCTGCACAATATAGATTTCGCACTTGGTAAACTTTAATAACACTGTTAGTTACTCACGTACATTACTCTTGTGACCAACCAGTTTTGTCACGGCGTGTCTCTCTCTCCAACATTCTTGTCGACGTGTTCACAAAACGGGGTCAGCTCTCTTACCACCGCCGGTCGGCATTTACTGGCCCATCGTCATTCGTAGCCTCAGTGTACTGCTTCTGCAATCACAGCCTTCTTTAACAGGAACGCTCTTTACTGTCGACTGCATCTTGAATAACTGCAACCATCGCAAACCGCTTTCAAACTTCTCAAAATCTCCCCGAACCAACCTTCTTCTTTCACGTCCCAGCTCGCTCTACCCGAGCGCCCGTTTTCCGGCTTCTGACCTGGGCGCGTCATGTGACCACATAACTCCGCCCCTTCGTGTCCCGGTGTCGGGTTGTTTCTCAACTCGTGTCTTAGTGACACAAGTTTACACACTTGCTCTGTTTCCCGTATCCATCTCATGGCAATATATCAAAATAAAGGGGATTGCACAAGGAATATGCTGGTATTGGAATTATTGCTATAGGTTGTAAATATAATAAAAATAATAATATAATTTGTAAAATAATTTGACAAAACGAGGTAAAAATGATGAAAACATTGCACTTATAAGGTGTTTTCTATACTGCTCTACTGCTAATCATGTTTAATTTACTGAATAATCAAACAAACACCACTTGCCTTCAACAATATAAACTGTATTGCTCATTAAAATTACCAAAAAGGAATTTTTGCTGCATATTCTGAACCAAGTCTTTTTCACAAGAAATGGAAAAAAAAATAATGGCAGAAATCTGGAAGTTGGGGTGTGTCACAATAATGCTATGAAAATGGTTAAAATTGTAGCAGAAATGTTGCATTATATATCAGAATAAAGGGGATTGCACAAGGAATATGTTGCTATTGGAATTGTTGCTATAGGTTGTAAATATAATAAAAATAATATAATTTTTCAAATAATTTGACAAAAAGAGGTCCAAATGATGAAAACATTGCACTTTCCAAGGGGCGTTGTTATCCTGATCACAGCTAAATCACTGCTAATCCTGTTGAATTTACTGAACAAACACCACTTTTCTAAAATATAAACACAATTGCTCCCAATCAATCATCCGAAAATAAGTTTTGCCACAGATTCCGCAGAATTAGGAAAACACTTGGCAGATTTACATTTAATTACAATAAATATTAACACATGTCTGTTTATATTTATTTACAATATGTGGCAGTCTATTTGTGATAGGCTGCAAAGCAAACTTTCGAGCACAAGTGTGCTCGTTTAGTTCGAGTGCTGCAAAACACAGAGTCTCTATTGACACCGACTCAACAGTTCCAACTACAGACTTGGTAGAGACAACAATGCATGTTTTTTTTAGCTTTTTTATCTCTCCATGCCACACACAATATTCTATCTCCTTCAAGAAACCACTTCATCTCTTGATGCTGAAGTCGCAAATGCTTCAACTCTGGAGGGAAGCCTACTCGGTAGACATTCAGTGGCCCTGTATAATTGAAATTGTTGGAATGCAGATAATCAATCAGAGCTTTCGAAGTGTAGAATCTGTCAGCAAAGAAGTGATGGCCAGCTCCGAGAACATTCAGTAGTGTGGCAAACACTTTTACTGCATGAGCAGTTGTGGGATCTAAATCCGGACTGTATTAGGTGTTTCTTCCATAGTAAATTTTTTAATGCACCACATAGCCAGTGGCAGAATCAAAACGGCCAAATGTTTTGATGTGGTACTTGTGAGGCTTTGTTGAATTGTATTGTCTGTGCTGAAATCTGCCCTTCCACTCAATAATAATTTCATCAATGGACACATTTTCAATTGGGTAAAATGCTTCCTGGAATTTCTTCAGAATCATGTCAACAAGAGGATCGATGTTTTTAGCACCTACTGCCTCTTGTTCACATACGTGAAACATGGTGTGATAAATAGATTCAAATCGATTCCTGGCAAACATAGTGACATACCAAGGAGTATGTAAATGTGCACTTGTACACCAGTAGTCTTTGATACATGGTCTTGGATCAAGTCCCATAGCAATAATGACAGACGTAAACTTCAGCCATTCTTGCTTCGTTGTCAGACACTCAGCTGTTGACGAACATTCACTGGTTTCTTTATCATCACGTGCTAAAACTGTAGACACAACTAAAACGTCATTCTGAATCTTCACTAATATCGAAATCACTATTGTTTAAGACTGTTTCAAACAATAACCTAGCTTGATCTGAAGTCATTCTACGAGGACGCATACTGGTGGGCGTTTCCATTGTGAAAAACCCAAACAAACAAATTAACGCTACTTTAAAACGTTAAAATTCACAAGAATCCAATGTTAGCAAATGTTTGATCGCACAATGACGATGTAGCTATGTTCCGGCTGTGTGACTTTTCAGTTTACTGTAACTTAAAATTCCGAAATGGAGCAGAAATGTATCAAATAAACCACTGATCATTCTGTATCGATAGAATAACCAATTGCCACCAGGATCGGTCGATTGTGGCATTGTATCGGCCCCTGGTAGGGAAAGAGTTTTTCAGATAAAATAAATTATGGTGATGTTAAATTAGTAATCCTCTCTTGATAAATAACTATTATGTTGTTAAATGTAAACCAACATTGTCGCAGACCACAATAACACGTAACCTCATTCAAGAAAAAGATTCTATTGCCAACGAATGACAATGTGATGAAGAAAGCCTCACCAGTCGGCCTTGTCGTGCTCATTGTTAGTTCCGACATGTAACTGAGTTATCCAAAGGGGAACTCCTGTAGCTGCCAGATTGTCTAGACGACCCTGTTAACAATTGGAAGACACAGATGGATATCATTGCAGCGGTTAGCAATGCGATGTGAATTATATGTTTAGTCAGTTCTGCTATATTATTTGTATCAATCTTGTTGTTCTGTATTTTTGTTTTATTTGCGTCGGCTCTCTTTGAACTCAAGCGTAGTCCATACACGAGCTACTACTTATAGTGCACTGGAGTGATTTTTGCATGTGGATTAGCTGTCCCTATTACCCGTGTCCCTGGCCATCAGACGAACCCATTCCGACTTCAGAGGTACTAGTAACTTACTTAGTCAAGGATAAGAAGTAAACATTTTAGTCCAACTGACGAGGGCATCAGGACACCGGATTTTTAGGTTACATGTATAACTGAAATAGGTTAAAATGCGGTGAAGCGTTAAACCATTCATGGATTTCTACGGCACATTTACCAGCCTACATTGTTAGAAACTCATACGTTGTGGATTAACATACTATCAACTCCTTCTAGGCGCACTCGCTTTTTATCATATATTCCTCCTCCGTCTTCATATTAATGTAACGTCTCCCACATCTCTATGATTTGTCCTGCCCTCTCTTTGATTACTCCTCGCTCTCCACGCTCGGTTTTCCGCTGTTCTCACTGGACCATTGTTTGCGGTCTCTCCGCTGATAGAATAGTACCTGCACCATCCGGGCACCCTCTGAATGCATGCTGTATATCGTGCGTTTCAGTCAGAATTCACTTTTTAAATAGTTTGAGCCTCTATTGGTTTTCACAGACATAGATTAACCGTTATTAACTATCTGATAATGTATGTTAAAAATTAAACTGAATAGTGGAATCTGGAACATGGAAAAGATGAGGTGTTTAAGTAAACATGTTCACTTTGTGAATTTAAACACAGGGGATACAAACAATATGCTGCACAATTTATTGTCTGTCAGATTTATCTGCATCTCATCAAATGTATGCTGCAGAGTTATATTTTGTATGAAGTGAATAACTGAATTATACTTTGGGTTAAATAGTTAAAATACTTTGCATTTCAACCGAAATAATCCATATTATCGCTTCCCAGATGATTGTGGGAGGCGACGTTTCAGAAATTCAAAACGAGTGAATACATTGACACCTCGACACTCAAAGGCAATGACAAATTACTGAATATAAACTTGCCTTGCAAATCACAAAAAACCCAAACATGATGAGATTGATTGCAACGCCATGCATGTTGATTCATGCAAGATTGATTGCCACGCACACGCAACTAACTTATGAAAACTCAACAGAGCTACTATAACAGTATCTCTGTTATGGGATTTAGATTAGCTAGAAAGTAGTCAGAGAGTTAATGAATGCTGCGCATTCATTAACTAATGGGGAAATAAAGTAAGTGAACGCGTGAGCACGAATGGGTTTAGGTATCCAGGGGTGGCTCACGCGTCACTTGGGATTCGGCTAGGAGGACAATAACAAACATGTCTGTAAATAACATCACCAGTTTGAAGATGTATTATTTCAATCAATAAACGCATATTTATATTGTAGTCGAGACTTTGTCAACTATATCGACACGAGCCATCCACTGTACACAGCCTTATCGTGTCATCTGTACTGTTATACTACAGAGTGACACTGATTTCACAGTTGAGTTGCTTAATGAGAGGTAAGGCGTGTATGAAACAAATGCATGAACAATAGAAAAATATAGGGAAGATACAAATAATAAACACATATTTGCTAGATATTAATATAGCGACCAATAGAAAAACAAAACAAAAGAAATACGCATAGAAAACTTTATAGGGTTATTGTAAAGCATTTCAGAAGATTATGTGGATGTACAATGACTAACGTCGGTCTCTCTGGCTGAGGGGTTACAACACTTTCTCCGTAATCCCGTTTATCACGCAGAGTCTCGTAGCGGGAGAGAACTGGCAGCGGTTCGACCCCCGCTGGTGACTTGCGGGATACTGAGCCGGCCGCTCAGAAAGCAATGGCAAACTACTGAGCGTAATCTTGCCAAGAAAACAACAGACAGCTGAAAGATGCTGCTGTTGACAGCGATGTCCTGTAAAGGATATGAAAAAAAAAAAAAAAAAAAACAATGACTAACGGTGCACTACAAGGACTATCAGCAAATGTAGTCTTCAGTGTAACAAACCGTGAGTCTAAATGTCTGTCTCAAGAGTAGCAATAGTAGTCATTGAAACAGTAAACACGTTGAGGCTAAAGAACACAAACTATAAAACAACAATGAGCGCATGAGAAATATATTACCGTATTGAGAATTTATAATCGGTAAAAAAAAGATTTCAAAATATAATGAAAGCATAACATTATTAATTATACAAGTCAAGTCTTACCTTCATAAGAGTGATGTCAGGTTTGATGAAATCTGGGAACCAGCTATGTATGCCCACACCTCTCAGCCCAACATTGGCATTTTTGAAAGCATTGATCTGATCAACGTATCCCTACATCAGAACAATTAAAACATACTGAAATAATAGAAATAATAGAAACATAGTAACAAATATTCACAATGGAAACTGCACCGTGTAATATTAATTGGAACATATATAAAAGTATTCAAAATCGAAACCGTAGCTGTTTCACAAAGTACGATTAACCAGTAAACATAATGTAGAAGCATGGCTGTGATTTGGCTGTTCAGAATAAACATAACTATAAACATATGCACAAGTTAGTTGCGTATCATTTTACAGGCCGCTGCAGTCAACACCAGCATATTTTCTGTTGTGATCTCTTTACAAATTTACGTTTAGTAGTTTGCCATTGCTTTCTGAACGACCGGTACCCATACTATTTCGTAAAAAAAATAAACGCAATACGGTCTGCTGCCAAATCGCGCGCAGACGTGTTTCGAATGAGGGTATGCGGGATTACGAACTGCGTCCGTAACACCTTTGCCACGGAGCAGAAAAGGGGGGGGGGTAAAAAAAACAAACACACACACACACAGAGAAGAAGAGCTTAGAACAGTGGTTCTTATTCCTTGGCACCTTGCTGTCTTGACGGACGATGGTTTGTGCTTCAAAAAGGCATAATAACTATTACCCATGACGGTAGCGAATGTGACTGATAAGGCCAATTCGCGCCGGTTAAGACCAGGGATGGAGTTATTGCCTCTCCATAGCACAAAGCCCGGGCTAAAATATAGAGATCATGTGTTATCCATGCAGCATGATCCCTCTCTCGGCCTGCCTAGTTCACTCCAGAGGAAGGTTAACAGCTATACATCTGGAATAAGAGAAGCTGCAGAAGCTGCCGGATCAGCAAAGCAATGCTCTATCTGTCCGCCTGTCGGAGCTTCGATCCTAGACCAGCTGCCAACCAAGGCTTAGAGTCTGGTCTGCCCTGCCATGACATTTTGTCTTTAGGATGCATTTCCTCGCTCCAGGGTAACTTGGATTTAACTTCCATTTTTACTTATACTGTGTAGGGGCGGAAGGGGGATTTATAGGGAGAAAATACGAAAAGGGGGGGGGGGGGTGAGGGGGGATGACGCTCTGAACATATGGTGAAGGGGTGCATGGGCCAAAACAAGGTTAAGAACCACTGCCTAAGAGTAAGGCTGACATTATAAAACGCCCCGGAGTCATGGCCCGGACAGGCCCGCTCCCTGAGAGTGGCAAGAAGGTAAAGGGATGGAATATATATATATATATTTCCGGTAAAATGGCTACGACGTGACGCATTTATTCTTCGGGATGTCTTTGTTTAGTGTTTTTCCTGTGGATTATGTGGTGTTATTTCGTATTCGTTTATTGGAAGTGTTCAAAAGAAGCCACGGAAGGCAGGTGGCGGATGACATTTTGAGGGCAGCCGACAGATATTTGTTGGTTATGGTCTCAAGTTTCGCGACAGCAGGCAGAAGAGCTCTTTCACGAGTCAATGGCTGCGGTCACCCGACCAGTTCGGTCATTGCCATAGAGGAAAGCAACGGCAAACTACCTCTTTAAAAGTGCCTAGTACATTATGATTCGCCTAAAGACTGATCCTCGCAAGACAAGGACAGAGACATTAAAACTAGCAACATGGAACGTTAGGTCGTTAAACGACGACGAAAAATTAGAGAACATAAAACAAGAAATGGAAAGAGAAAAAAAAATATTTTAGGGATGTGCGAAACGAGATGGATACGAACAGGCATCAAGATAAATGAAGATTTTAAGATTATTTATTCTGGAGGTGAAGATCGACAAAGGGGATTGGCAATTATTGTGGACCGGAAAACATCAAAATCTGTTCAAGGATATTAGGCCGTGTCGGACAGAGTTCTACTAGTTAAATTAAGTGGCTGACCTTTTAGCATAACTGTTATTCAAGTATATGCCCCAACAGGAGAATCCAGTGAAGATAGTGTAGAGGAGTTTTATAATGACACAGAGTCTGCCTTAAAGACATGTAAAAATTCAGAAATAAACATCATAATAGGGGACTTCAATGCAAAAGTAGGAAAT
The DNA here is from genome assembly GCA_014155875.1 of Cepaea nemoralis. NCBI lineage: Eukaryota > Metazoa > Mollusca > Gastropoda > Stylommatophora > Helicidae > Cepaea > Cepaea nemoralis. The sequence continues at coordinate 32,993 of JACEFZ010005762.1, read as the reverse complement.
CAGGGTGATAGATACACAGTAGGAAACTATGGTTTAGGAGAGAAAAATGAAAGAGGATACAGACTCGCAGAGTGGGCAAAAGAACAGGAAATGATTGTAGCAAACACATGGTTTAAGCAACACCCTAGATGATTATGGACATGGAGGAGTCCTGATAGCAGGATTAGAAACCAGATTGACTACATTCTGATTAGCAGAAGATTTAGAAATGCGTTAACAATAGCAAAAACAGTTCCCAGTGCTGATTGTTATAGTGACCACATATTACTTACAGGAACATTGAGGATAAAGTTGAAGAAAGTCACGTATATAGCAGGAACAACTAAATATGATTTGTGTACATTGAGTAATGACAAGGAAATACAAAACAAATTCAACATAGAAGTACAGAACAGATTTGATATATTGTCTGATCTAGAGATCCTATTCCAGGATGTGGATGATCAATGGGAAACGTTGAAGAATTCAATCAGTTTGGCTGCAGAAACAACTATTCCAAAATTAAAGAAGGTGGGTCGTAAGAAATGGATGACTGAAGAAATTTTACACTTAATGGAAACAAGAAGACTCAAGAAAAATAATTCTGCCAATTATGAAGAAATTCACAGACAAGTCAGAATATTATGTAAGGAGGCAAAAGAAGCATGGCTTGAGAAAAAGGGCTTATAAATTGAAAACCAACACCACAGTCACAATACCAAATTAGTGCACAAAAGAATTCAGGAACTTACTAATAAAAGAACAAGTACATCAACAGGCTGCCTAAAAAATAAAGATGGCAAAATCATAATAGAAAAAAATAAGATTCTTCATGTATGGACAGATTATGTGAGACACCTCTATGATGATAACAGAGAGGAACATTATATTTAATAATGAAGGACCGCCAATTTTGAAGATGGAGGCTCGAAATGTTCTTAAGCATATGAAATCTGGCAAGGCCCCCGGTGCAGATAACATCACAACAGAAATGATTAAAGCTTTAGAAGAATTTGGACTAGAGCAAGTCACCAGACTGCTGAACACATTATATGATACTGGAGATATAACCTTCTGAATTATGTAACTCTGTATTTATTGCAATCCCAAAGAAATCAGGAGACTTGGAATGCGATCAGCATAGAACAATTAGTATAATGAGTCACATCACAAAGATTTTGCTACGAATTATCATGCAAAGACTGAGGAAGAAAATACAACCTGAAATAGGGGAAGAACAATGTGGGGTTGTAGAAGGAAAGGGTACAGTAAATGCTGTGTATATGCTCTGAACAGTTATTGAACGTGCTATAGAAGTAAACAAGGATATACATCTTTGCTTTATTGACTACACAAAGGCTTTTGATAGAGTTAGACATGTCAACATGGTGGATATGCTTGCAGATGAACAATTTGATGGGAAAGACATTAGACTTACAAAAAAACACATATTGGAAATAACAAGCTGACATATGGATTGATAATGAAGTGGGACAATATCAGCCTATTAAGAGAGGTGATAGGCAGGGATGTGTAATGTCTCCAGATCTTTTTTGCCTATACAGTGAAAATATTTTCAGAAATGTAGAAGATATAAATAGAATCAGGATTGGAGGACGAAATATCAATAACATTAGATATATAAATATTGAGCACAACCCACTACTGGCAACGCCGATCGCATTCTGGTATGAACCTAAGGCCTATCCATGTCAATATGGAAGCACTATACTCGAGTTTCGCCCTCGTTTGAGCTCGTCAGTAGTGCATATCCCTGACCGGATCCGGAAACAGTCCCGGATCACGCGTGTGAAGCGGGTGTGTAACCACGCGGCACACACTGGACACACCAAATTATCACAACAGAACATCACAACGCTACCCATCGTAGGCTATGCTCAAGATTGCCCAATCGCCGCGATCAGCATAGAACAATTAGTATAATGAGTCACATCACAAAGATTTTGCTACGAATTATCATTAGATATGCAGATGATACAGTATTGATTGCAGACAATTCGCAGGATCTGCAACAATTATTTGATGTGGTTGTTGTACACAGTTAGCAACTGGGGTTAGAATTAAATTATACAAAGACACAGGTTATAGTCGTCACAAGGAAGAACGAAGTGCCACAATGTAATATACAAGTAAATGGGAATATTCTTCAACAAGTGAATCGATACAATTATCTCGGAACAGTCATAACATCTGATGGGAGATGTCTTGAAGAGATTAGAACAAGTATCGCCATGGCGAAAGTAGCCTTTAGCAAGATAACAAACATTTTGACCAATAAAAAGATGTCACTTGAAACGAGAAAAAGAGTGTTGAGGGGATACATAGAGCCTATTCTTTTGTATGGATATGAAACTTGGACAACGGCCAGTCAACCTGAAAAACATCTGATGGCTGCAGAAATGTGGTTTCTGGGGAAAATGCAAAGAATACCATTGACAGACAGAAAAATCAATGACCAAGTACTACAGGAAACACATGAAAATCGTAAATTGATTAGAGAAATTAGACGCAGACAGACACAATTTTTTGGACATGTTATGAGAAGAAATGGATTGGAGAACTTAGTAACAACTGGCAAGATCGAAGAGAACAGACCAAGAGGAAGACCGAGAGGAAAATACCTGGATGGCTTGGCCACATGGCATGGACGAGACAGGAACACTGAGCTGATCCACGACTCTGGTGATCGAGTGACATGGCGAGTGATGACCGCATGACACATGTTATATATATATATATATATATATATATATATATATATATATATATATATATATGTATATATATTATATTATATTATATTATATTATATTATATTATATTATATTATATTATATTATATTATATTATATTATATGAGGAACGTAAAATCAAAAACAAGAAGTTGATTTCAGATACTTCAGCACTAAACTCATATACAAACATAGATAACGCAAACGCTTCATCAGAAACAGGAATTTGACTTCAGACACCTTATCTCTCAACGTCTGCACAAACACACATTAGACAAAAGTTTCATCACAAAACAGGAAAAGTGAAGAAAACATGAAATACCAAATTATGTGTTCCTGTAGCAACAACTTCAATGTCACTCAGGATCAGTTCAGGAAAAGGATCAGCAGTGCGTACTGCGTTGAATATTTTCTCTGTGAACTCTGGGTCTCCGGTTCTATCCTCGTAAAATCTGCCATGTAGCAGTTGGTTGTTGACTATCCACTGTGAGACTCTGGCGAATAAATCAGAACACACTCAGCGCTCATGATGATAGTTTGTGCATTCAAACAATTGATGTGTAGCATAATCAGAAAAAGTTAATAAATATATTAATAAGTAATGGTAAGTAAATTTACATATATCTGAGTATAAGTTTTTAATCCCGAGTTCGGGAGTCTCCCTGGCGAAGTGATCAAGCCGTATGGCTCGGGTTCCGAAGGTTGTGGGTTAGATTCTGGGCCGCGTCCTTCTGTTCACGAGTGCATTTTTCGGAGACTCCTGGGGTCGTCGCTGGAGCTACGGAGTTCGTGTTTTGTGCGACGCTTTCCGCAGCGCACCCGGACCATATAGTATAAGGTATGGCGACATCAACATGTGTACCGACAACGAGCTAGAGGAACTAGCAGATATGTACAACAACAGCATAGGGAGTGCTAGCACCAAGGAAGAGTGGTTACACAGCTATCTGATTCCCTTGCCTAAGCCTGGCAAAGACCACACACAATTCTGGGATATTGGGTAATAACCATGCAAAATACAATAGGCAAGCTACTGGAGAAGTTAATTGCCAGGAAAATATCAAGTCAGCTAGAGAGGCAAATTTGTTTCCCACCTACCCTTGGAGGGTAACATCCAAACAGAGAAACCTGGACCAACGCAGCAGTTTTGGACTTCTTAACCAACAACAATATATCCGGACCTGCCACAGGAATCACCATTATCTCCGGTGCTGTTCAACGCCTACACTGTGAGAATCACCCGCGAGCAGATCACTGGACCGGGGAGGACATTGTCATGTGCCGACTATGTTTTAGTATATCGTCAGAATAAGGATAGAGATCTGGTTGCTGTGGATCTAAAAACAGAACTAAATCGCATAAACACTTGGAGTGTGGAATCTGGGGCACTGACATGGTTCTCTTTGAATAACAATATTGTCAAAACTCCAACACCAACTGTAAATCTGTGTTTAGCGACGGTGGAAAGAATGCAGGCAATGAACTACCTGGGGATACGTTTTGATCGAATCCTTGCCTATCATGAGCACATAGATCAGGTGATAACAAAGGCCAAGCGAGGTTTGGCTGCCATGCTGGTGATGGAGGCGGCAAACTGTGAGTAGCGATGTCTATGTCTCCTTTACGAGGGTCTGGTCCTTTCTGTTTTGGAGTATACGATAGCGGTCCTGACTCTCAGCTGTAAGCAGATGGAAAGGATGGAAAGGATACAGAACGAAGCTATGCGCATAATTCTTTGATGTACAAGAGATACATCATGCAGGGCGATCTACCTTCTCGATTTTCCAACCACTGGGGACATAATACAAATTTGCAGAGCACGTGCCAACCTCGGAGTTAACGCAAACACACAACATCCATTGCACAGTGAAATTAAGAAGGCAAAGGGCAGCAAGTTAAAAAGAGGAAAATCGTGGATGTGTCAAGCCGAAGATATTCTTCAACAGGTGTGTTCACTTGAGGACTTAGAACCTGGCGAGGGGTGGGTACAAATGCCAACAGATTTCTGTACGTCCTTTTCAGTTTGCATCCAACTAGACAGAAAATGCAGACAAGAAAATCCAGCTGCTGTGGAGGTGGAAGTACAGGCATTGATTTTCGAGAATTCTTTGGGGAGGAGGGGGGGGGGTGGGGTGATGCAGTCATTAACACAGATGGGTCGGTCGTTCGGCGAGTGAGAAGTTCATGGGCTTTTACAGCTCAGGCCAGAGGGAGAATTGTGAAGGAAGATTCTGGTGCTTTTGCTTTGACCACAGGTAGACTGACTATGGAAGTCATGGCAGTAAGTAAAGTAATAGCATGGCTCGAGATACAGACATTCACTAAGACGTGTTTCCTTTGTGACTCAATGTGCATGCTCAAGAGAACGGAGATGGGGTGGATCCAAAGAGTGTGGTTGCTGTCTTTGGAGCGGTCGCGGATGGCAACGATTAGTTTCATTTTCGTGTCGGGCCATGCCGGTGTACGAGGAAATGTGCGGTCTGACAAGCTTGCAGGTAAGGCTACTGTGGAAAGCGCACGAGCCATGGACAAGGCTGACATTCCGAATGCTCTACGAGAAGTAATTCGTTCGCGAGAACCAATATATGACTGTGAATCTACAACCATGGTAAGACTGCTAGAACAGCAAGTTAAACGAGGGGTGGCAAAACAAGAGCACTACGCGGGAAGCCAACGAAGAATAATAAACCAACACAGAACTGGTGTCGTAAGTCTCTACACGCTTCGGGATTTACTGAGGAGGGGATCCGAGCACTTATGGACAAATATTTCAATGTGTAATGAAGATGATCTGTCGACTAACTAACACTATCATCATTATCACTATCATTATCATCACTATCAAAATATCATCATCATTATGATCACCATCATCACTATCACCATTATCATCATCATCATCATCATCATCATCCTCATCATCATTATCATCAGATGAGAAGTGCTTTGCAGGACCCCGCTCTCATCACAGCCCGCCGAAAATACTCTCTGCTCTTCTCCATTTCTCCTGCCGGTGTATCTCTATGACCAGGGTGTCTTTAGTATCCTGTAACGACATTCATGTTGATTGGCTTCTGCCTCGTCTTCCATGGAGCACGGCTTGCGTGGCTGTTATGTCTAAACTGCTCTCTGTGACATTTGATGGGGCCAACATATTTCATTTCCCGAGATATCTTACTGTTCTTAAACCAGCTTTCTACGATGTTCAGAATTAGTACAATGTCAGTATTTTGTTTTTCAAGATCCACGCAATTTTATTAATCTTATGAGCCATCTTATTTCAAAAACCCTCGATTTTGTTCGTTAATAATTGCGAAATCGTCAGTGATCCAGACCTGTATTTTGCAGTAGAACAGATGCGTGTACTCATCATGTTTACGTTTGTTTGCTGGTACTATGTTATAGGCTTGTCATGCGGTAGTCAGGCCTTAGTCAGATACGACTGAGCTAAAGTATGACAGTAGAGGATACTTCTTGCTTTCTGTTGGTTTGGAACGTTGGACGGCGCTCACCAAACCCAACACCCCACACTGTGCGAACGGCTTAGGGGTAGCCAAATTGGGAAGACACAAGCCCTTTCCTGGTGCGAGAAAATGCTCATAAAGACTAAATGTCTTGCCTTTGGCGGCAACTGATCTAGGATCGAAGCTCCGATAGGAGGACAGTTAGAGCACTGCTTTGCTGATCCTATAGCTTTTGCAGCTTGTCTTGTTCCAAACGTATTGGTGTTACCTTTCCTCTGTAGTAAAGTAGGCAGGCCGAGAGAGGAATTATGCTGCTTTGGGTAAAACATGGTCTTTATTATGAAGCACAATGCAACAGACTATCATCATCTGTCAAAATAACAAGGTGGCAGCAGTATACACATGCACACCCATAACGATTTCTGGGCCTTGAAGATATTAACTCCTATTTGAAGATATTTACTCCTACTATTTCCAGGGGCGACCATCCCCAACCCAGCGCGTCCACAGGTGGCGGATCGTGGAACGGCCTCTAGATACAGAGGTTAGCTGCGAATACCAAATAAGCAGCCACGGACCAACTGGCGGTGGGCACAGAGGGCGAGGTGGAATCTCAGGGTGGGATCTGAGTTCCTTAGAAAATACCTCATATGCTCGGAGACGTGCCTGCCAAGCGAGACGGGGCGCTCTAACCCCTCTCCCGGGTAGGTGGAACCCGTTAGCTTTGGACAGCAGTCCATCTAGGAGACGGAAAACTCCAAATATAAACCCCCAAGTTCAAGGTGGACCAGCGTGCTGAGGAACTGAATGGCCATGGGTAAACTGGTCGTGAACGTTGGACGTCTGGCAGGCGTGCAAGGCGGCACCAGGCGTATGGACTCCTGCGGGACATCCCCTGCCTCTTCCCTAGCAAGCAGGCAATGCTAGGGTGACCGTTTATTTCCTGCAATACCCAAACTTTGCCTATGGATTTATTTAAACACGGGAATCGTCGCAGGAGCTACGGAGCACGTGCTCTGCCTTGACACATCCCTTAGAGGCTAGCGAAGAGAGAGTGAGGAGGAGAAGACGAGGAAATTGTGTGAGAAGACGGCATAGAAATAGGAGGGCAGGCGCCAGGAGAACAAGACGAAAAGTGGAGAGACTAGGTTTCAACTATGTAAGAGTGGGATACTGGAATTGTCGCAGTGCCAGACAGAGAGGTCCTGTATTGGAGAGACTAATATATGATTTTGACGTCCTCATGCTCCAGGAGCTAAATACAGACAAATACCATTGCCCTGGGTACGCCAGTTATATAAACCCTACTGGGCAGAAGAGACATGGACAAGGTCTGCTGGTGAAGGAAGGAGTGAAGCATGTGGTACTTGACTTGAGCCAGTGGAATCACAGTGCAAGAGAGGTCCAGGGTATACAAATGGAGATTGGTGGCTTAAGTTGGAACACCATAAATGTATATGCCACAGTGGACTGTTTTGTCAGAAAGGAACATTGGGACTGGCTTAAGGAACTGGAGGAATTACCAGGTGACAGGCTACTCATATGTGCAGACTTCAATGCAATGAACAGAGATTGGGACAGCAGTGGAGAAAACCGACAGGGAATTGCCCTTGCGGATGCCATGGTGGATTCCGATGTGGTCTGCATAAATGATGGTAGGCCAACAAGAATGGCAATGAGGCCTGGCGATGCAGACACAGCTATTGACTTGGCACGTGTCTCCCAGTCACCAGTCCTTGATGTAAAGTGGACTGTTTTGAATGACCATGGGAGTGATCACATGCCATGCTCAGTCCTGATCTCTAAACCCAGGAAAGTTAAAGCTGGGAGAGCGCGCAAAACCTTCAGGTATGAGTGGACCGATTGCCTTCTTGGACGCCCCAGACAAGGGGCATGCAACAGGACTGTTAAAACTCCCTTTTTGCAGCCCCCATGGTGGACCCCAGAAGTAGACCATGCTTGGAAAGCAAAGAGAGCTGCAGTGAAGCAGATAAAGAAAGTGCGACAGACACTTCGAAGGTCACGAGAGGAAGTGGACACAGCGGAAAATGTCAAGAAAGACAAGGTGGAGGTGTTCAAGCGTTGTGCTGCAGAGGCCAAAAAGGCAAAATGGGAATGTTTCATGAAGGAGATTGGAGGTGATAAAACACTGCGAAAATTCTGGAAACTGCACAGGCAAATGCAGAGAAATGATCGACCTATGACAGTGGGAACAATTTATAGAGATGATGGTGTGCGCGTGACAACAGACAAAGAGAAAGGGGAGTGTCAGCATCCCCAATAAGGCCGTAACAGAGGCAATGAGTTAATACTAGTCTAGTAGGGAGACACCAGACATGAGAGACACCGAGGACTATTAATAGCCTCACAAGGAGACACATTTGTGTCAGACCAGAGGTCGACGAGTACAGATGAGCGAGGGCTTTCCCCAAGCAATTGGGTAGCTGGTCCTTGCGAGTAACCGTGATATGCCGGGTTACTCGAACTCACCAGCCGGCGTGCTGGCAAGACCAGGCACGCAATAATAGCTACTGCACGGAGAGTAAAGTGTCCGTGCTTGTCCACGGAATGTGTAGCGTGTGGACAGACTGACTGGAGACGGTAGAGAGAGCAGACGTATCCTTGACCAATGCGATAGCTTTCTAGGCCATAGGCAAACATAGGGCTGTTCATTTAGATTGTGAAATGCTAGCATCATCTATCATCACGTTAATGCATTCATGCTGTGTAATGATGATGAAACATAACGCTCGTAGAGCCATTCAAATGTCGGCTCTGAATAAATTGCATTCCTTTCGCAAATGTCATGAATTGTTATTTCGTGCAGTGCGAAAGTAGCGGAGTCGTGAGAATCTGCAGCGCACAAGTCGCTGACAGGCTAGACCCCGAATTGGTGTCAGAAGACAGTGAACCAACGCCAGCTGCGAATTGGTGTCAAACACAAGGAATAAACACCAGTAGACCCCGAATTGGTGTCAGAACACAGTGAATCAACGCCAGCAGTACAATTACTGTCAGATTACAGTGAACGTTTCTGAGCAGTCATAGCAGGCAGTTGTTGTAGTATTCAACGAACAGTTAACGCCAACATGCGAGTGGTATTATAAACCACTGAACGAACGTTAGCTATCGATTGATATTACAAAAGTGTGAACCAGCATCAGTTCAATGCACGTGTGAACCAGCATCAGTTCAATGCACTGGCAAAAGCGCATATCAATACCCCGTTCCTTACCGGCACATTTACGTGCGCTATCCTCCAAGATCCTTGTACGGATCTTATTTTAGGATGTCTTGATGCATTGAAAGAATGTACAGACGACAACATAAAAGCCTGGAATGAAACACACATGGTCAACGCTGTAACTACGTCAGATACAGAAACAAAGTATACTGACTTACAAAATGAAACACTACAGCTATTAACACCAAGTGGTGCAGATACCAACAATACTCGCCAAAAGTTGAGCGAGGCACAAAGCACCGACCAAACACTCACACCGTATTTTAACTTGTTGTGTGAGCGAAAGAAAGTTTCTAAAAATTCTTCCTGGTACTTTAAAAAGGTTAACGGAATTCTCATGCGTTATTACACATATAATAACCATGAAATTCAGCAGACGGTGTTACCTGTAACATACCGACAAAAGGTGCTAAAAATCGCACATTCACCACCGTTTGCTGAACATTTGGCCTATCATAAAACGCGAGCCAGAATTCTATCACAATTTTACTGGCCGAAATTCTGTTCGGACATAAAATCTTTCTGTCGCTCTTGTACTGTGTGTCAACATCGTGTACGAAAGAAAAAGCATGTAAAGACCGAAGTGCAACGGTCAGTGATAGCATCTAGACCACTTGAGAGTATAGCGGTCGATATTACTGGACCCCTAATGCAGGTGTCGAGTAATGGAAACCATAACTATCCAAACAAGGGTACTAAAACGATTCACCTTAAACCAAACCAAAAGGTTGTGATTCAACTAACTGATAAACATAATATGGTACTAACATGTTGCCAAGGGCCTCTCAACGTTGAACTGAAACTATCAGATGCGGATCATGAAATATCGATAAAAGAACACTTAGAGATATTTCATATCAACATCCTGAAACCATACTTTTCACAAGTACAACAGACAGACGAACAGATTGCACCAACACCAAGCAATGAGACGACAGACATACACAACTCAACTTCACTAGGTAGGGCGACACACAACAGCGACAACGCAAACACACTTAGCCAGATAACAGCACACACAACTAGTAGCACAACAGTATTGGACGAGATGGAACTACCAGTTCCTACAGTAAACGCAACTGCGACAAATATCTCGACATATAGAAATAACATATGCAGTCAGACGAAAGACGGGACAAAACACCTACTGAAACGTCGACAAGTCTTCGACAGGTTGAGATTGTTTGGACTCACAGCGAAGCCGTCCAAAGTAGAGTTGGGCATGGAACAAATTGACTTCCTGGGTCATACCATCTGCAGGGGCCAATTGAAAACTGATGACAGAATCGTCACTAAGATTCTGAATTTGACAATGCCAACGACCAAGAAACAGGTCCGAAGTTTACTGGGTCTGGTAAACTACTATAGTAAATTCATTCCAAACCTGGCGGAAATCACCAGTGTTTTTTCTAACATCTTAAAAGCTTCGGCTAAGTTATCTGTAAAAGATGCACGATTAATTAGTGCGTTATCAAAATTGAAACATTTTTTCAGCGTTCCACCTATCCTTCGTATGCCTAATCCAAAACTCACTTATTTCTTACGCACAGATGCGAGTGCCATATCCATATCTGGATACTAGGACAGTTCTACGACGGGACGTTCCACCCCGTAATGTACGTAAGTCGCAAGATTACTCCTGCTGAAGGAAGATACTCAGCATCAGAATTGGAGGGCCTTAGTTTGATCTATTGCGTGAGAAAGTTTCACAGATTTTTGGCAGGAGCACAGTTTGTAATCCAATCCGATAACTCTCCATTGTCTGTGATGCAATCTGGACATCCTACCAACAATAGAATTTACAGGTGGGCTTTGATTCTCCAAAATTACACATTTACCATCCAGCACTTAAAAGGGAGATTAAATACGATTGCAGACATTTTGAGTCGTCCTTCATCCATTCAAATACCTGAGTTACAGGAAGGGATCGACCATACACCACCAGAAACAGTGACACTGTAATGTTAGATACTCAAGTGCCATTATGTGGTGATTAAGACATATCGTAAGTGCGTTATCATCGCCAGATATATAACTTGTGTGAATATAACAGTGCTATGAGAAGTGTAACTAACAGACGCAGAATTAACATGCGCTGACACACACATAAGTCAGAATATGGGAACTAACGCCAAGAATACAGCGAACCCAGGCTAGACCCCGAATCTAGAATATATTGAACCAACGCTTAGACCCCGAATAACAGTCCAGGGTTAGCTACGAACCTACATAATGTAGTAGGCAACTATATTAATACACTATCCTTCGAGGAGAGCATAAGAGACTTTGCCGGAATGAACTATGTTAGAATAGTCTACAAAGAGATTTGCTCCATCTTCACAACGCAGAGGAGGACGTCGACTTAGTGTAATTAGATATAGAAATGTAACTGTGATATATGTACATTATTATTTTATTAACAGTATCTACAACTTCATTTTTCTATTATTTATTCTATTGCAAATTGTGTAAATGCATATATAACTTTATTTTCTTATTTGCGTAGTTAGAAATCACCATCATTTAATTAATAATCCATTTATTAGAACATCAATTATAGAAATACAATTGTTAGATCTTATATTAGTTTAGTACCATATAATCATAATCATTTATACATCCATTTATCTAAAATATCATTTCAAAACTAACCCAATCATTTAGGAATTAATATCATCTTTTTCACAAATAACATTTAAGGTAATTAACCCATTTTTCTTAAATGAAAGTAGTATTAAATTATTTCCCTTGAGAGTAATTTAGGTCAGCACACCAAATTATGGAAGTTACTATGACAGGATCGGTAACAAACCATCCGTATAACTATGTATATTTTTGTATAGACATGACGCGTGCAAACAAAACGCACAGTCATTTGGCGTGATTACTGTTATAATTCAGCCAATCGTTTATTGTATATATATAATGTTGATGTATTTAATGCTATGAAACATATTTTAATGACGAGAGAATGATTGAGTGAAAGAACAGTATGAAAGGGAATGAAAGATGAATGAGAGAAGAGAAAATGCGAGGAGAGAATGCAAAAAGCTTAGTAAACATTGAAAGAAAGAGAGCGAGAGAGAAAGACAGCGGAAATTTTTTTATTTGACTTGTCTGTGTCATCTTTGTATCCAATGTGTTGTCGAGTTTTTATGTGTGTTACAGCCAAACTTTAACAGAGTATATAGAGAACGTACTTTGAGCTTCAGAAAGCGGAGTTGTGGTCACAAATAAAAATAACGAACGTTTGTAACCACAATAAACCGATTTGCGGCGCTCGAAGGAACACACATATTTAGTACACTAACGTATACACATGTTAGCGAGTTAAGTACACTTTAGTTTATTAGAAAACACGCAAACAAACAGGAAAACGAACACATAAAAGATTGCACACACCATTCAGTTCAAAGAACAATAACTCTAAATTCAGGGGACACAATAAATTATTAGAAACCTAAATGTAACAGTGAATATAGCTTTTTCACATGCGGAAGCAAGAAGGTGAACAGTAGAGCTGTGTGTATAGAGTTGGAGGGGATATTAATGGGAACATGAACACTTGGTGCTCATGTGTTGTACTCATAATAGAGTCAACTAGTGTGTGGGTTGTCATTTCGGGCAATTGGAGGAACAGGTCAAGACGGAAGTCAATAGGTGAAAGTCAAAAGACATAGGGTCAAACGACAGAAGCCAGGACATAAGTCATAAGACAACGGTTTCCGGTTCACTACCAATCCCAAAGATATCTATGGAACCAACTATACTGAGACATGGGCTACTGAATTAGCCAAGTGAAAAGATAGAACACTGTGAATGAAGGTAGAAGATATTGTTCTATCCCCAAACTAGAAAGTTCTATACTTATTGGAGATCTGACAAAATTGGGACAACCAATTTTTCTTTTGTGACCAGAAGTGTTACAAACATGAGAAAAAGGGAAGTAACACTTCGCGGAGAGGAGGGGACCCTGTCAGCATCCCCAATAAGGCCGTAACAGAGGCAATGAGTTAATACTAATCGCGTAGGGAGACACCAGACAGGAGAGACACCGAGTACTATTAATAGCCTCACAAGGAGACACATTTGTGTCAGACCAGAGGTCGACGAGTACAGATGAGCGAGGGCTTTCCCCAAGCAATTGGGTAGCTGGTCCTTGCGAGTAACCGTGATATGCCGGGTTACTCGAACTCACCAGCCGGCGTGCTGGCAAGACCAGGCACGCAATAATAGCTACTGCACGGAGAGTAAAGTGTCCGTGCTTGTCCACGCAATGTGTAGCGTGTGGACAGACTGACTGGAGACGGTAGAGAGAGCAGACGTATCCTTGACCAATGCGATAGCTTTCTAGGCCATAGGCAAACATAGGGCTGTTCATTTAGATTGTGAAATGCTAGCATCATCTATCATCACGTTAATGCATTCATGTTGTATAATGATGATGAAACATAACGCTCGTAGAGCCATTCAAATGTCGGCTCTGAATAAATTGCATTCCTTTCGCAAATGTCATGAATTGTTATTTCGTGCAGTGCGAAAGTAGCGGAGTCGTGAGAATCTGCAGCGCACAAGTCGCTGACAGGGAGGCGTTTCTCCAGAGATTTTTAGAGCAGACCAATCATAATGATGCGGACAACAGGGATGCAGTTAGAGAGGAGTTATATGGCACCACGAAGAATATGCAGTATGAAGACATCATACGGGTGGAAGATGTTAAACACATTTTGAAAAAGGCAAAAGACACAGCACCAGGGCCTGATGGGGTCAGGTATGGCCACATGAAGGCTTTGAGTGATGCAGACCTGGAGGAGATGACTGACGGCTTTAACCAGAGCATTAGGACAGCATCAGTACCGCAGGATTGGGTGCACAGCTATCTCATCCCTCTCCCAAAACCATTCAAGGATCAGTCAAAGCTTAGCGGCTTTAGGATCATCACCCTTCAAAATACATTTGGGAAGGTTTTAGAGAAGATAGTCGCTGTCAAGCTGCATAATTTTTTGGAAAGGGGGAAGCTTCTTCCAAGAGGCCTGGGGAGCTACAGGCCAGGAAAAGATACCTGGTCAAATGCAGCCACTTTTGCCTTGATGTTTATGAGGGGTTCCAGAGTAGACAGGAAACGATGGCGGTAGCGCTTGATCTCGAGGATGCGTACAATAGAGTTCGATATGATATTTTGATGATCGCACTGATGGAGAAGGGGGTCAATCCCTGGTTGGTGAACTGGATAGCAGCCGTCCTGCACTCTCGTCGGGTTACTCTCCGTCTGGGTGCATGGACCTCAGAGCCACATATGTTAACCCCGGGACTGCCACAGGGATCTGCAGTCTCACCGGTGCTCTTTAATGTGTATACGAGCAAGATTGCAAACCTAGAAGCACCATGGGTTGGAAGAATACTAACATTTGCAGATGTTATTCTTGCATATAGGCAGGGGAGAGATAGGGAGAAAACAGCCCAGGAGTTACAGGCGACAGTAGATAAAGTGATTGACTGGTGCACAGAAATGAGTGCTGTCATCCACCCGGAAAAGGCGGCTGTTTTGTGGTGCTCTCTGGACAACAGGATTGTAAGAGCTGATGTCCCAAGCCTCGCGATAGATGGTAGAAATGTCAGCAGAGAGAACAAACTGAAGTATCTGGGGATCACATTTGACAGGAGCCTATCCTTCAAGGACCATGTGGAGACGGTTGTGACAAGATCTCAAAAGGGATTCAGTGCACTTAAAACTATGGCGCAATGGACACAGAGCAGAGAATGCTTTTCACACTATACCAGCACTTGATCCTCTCAGTAATTGATTATGGATTAGATCTGCTCACTGTCTCAGAGAGTCAGCTGTTGAAGTTAGAGCGCATACAGAACGAAGCTATGCGGATCATTCTGGGATGCACTAGAGACACCCCAGTAGTGTGTATGCGCTACATCCTTGGTCTGCCGACTGTTGCTGGTAGACTCAAGGTGATGCAGGCGAAGGCATACCTCAGAGTAGCTGCAGACACAGACCACCCACTGCATGAGGCGCTGGACGCAGTTAAGGGTCAGCGACTGATAAGAGGGAAATCATGGATCGCCCAGGCGGAGGATACGATCAGACAGGTGTTCCCCTTGGAGAACAATAGGCGTGGAGAGGAACGGGTCAGAGTGCCAGCGGAGCAGTCAGACTTGTGCAAAGTTATAATCATATTAAGCCGGGAGTGCAGGGAGTGGCCAGCAGGGGCCACGGAAGTGGAAATCCAGCAACTAATTCAGGACAATGCTCACTCGGATGATGTGTTTATCTACACAGATGGTTCGGTGTCAAGAGGTGAGAGAAGTGGCTGGGGGTTCATAGCCAAAGCTAATGGTCGATGTTTGGGGCAGGAGAGCCTGGCATATGATACCACAAATATCCAGCTTAAGAATGGAGGTGGAGGCAGTCACTGCGGCTCTCCGCTGGATGGAGAATACGACACACACACACACACACACACATCGTGATTGTAACTGACTCAGAAAGCATGCTGACGAGGCTGAGGACGGGCAGGCTTCGTGCGGAGTGGCTTACTTCGCTTCGGAGGTCACGGGTGACAAGCATCGCCTGGATCTTTTCTCCGGGGCATGCCGGTGTGCTGGAAAATGAACAGGCGGACAGATTCGCTGGCTCTGCAGAACTTGGTGGAGTACTGATACATGACAAAGCAGACGTGGTTGCGGCCTTGTGGGAGCACGTGCACACCTCGGAGGAGCAAATGGATTACAATGGTCTGGCAAGAATGAGACAGCGAGGAGTGACGAGGGGATCTTGCCGACGCTCAACGCTCGGAGGAAAGGCGAGACGGACTTATAATCAGATTGCTACTGGTACTATTAGTGTTGGAATCTTCGCTGGCTGCTGAGGATGGGGACGGAGCACTTATGGGGATGCTCCGAATGCTGTGATGTCGAATCCTAAATCAATCAATCAATCAATCAATCAGTCATTTCCATTAACAGCATGAGGGATGATAACACACTGTGTCTACTTAAAAAGAAAGAAAGAAAGAAAGAAAGAAGTATATATGAGGTGCAGCTTATATATAGTGTATGTAATACGGTGAAAAGACACTCGTGAAACACAATTGCAATTTTAAAAGTAAGGCAAGCAAATATAAAACATGCCACTGAAAACCCTTACTTTCCCTTGGTGACATTAGTTAGGTAATTGATGCGTATATTCACAGCATCCTTCAGTGCTTGGGTACTTAGACTTCCAACCCATGCGGGTTCGGAATGCGGAACAGCTGAGAATAAAGACTCGCCGCGTACCTTCAAACTGAAAATGTGACCCAAAACAACAAATCTCAATAAACAAAAGTACACATAGCAATTGACTAATTAGGGAGCTTCTAACTCTATGCATCTGATTAATTAATAAGATACATTAATAATATAATGATCTAATTACGCAGTAGCCGCGGCGGGGTATTGACTAGCGTCCTTGCCTACCGGGCCGGCTTTCGTGTATTCGAATCCTCCTAATATAAAAGGAACAAAGTAGGGCAGCTTTACATAACAGAATTACGACACATATAGGACGTTGCTGCGATTAGTATTCATCAGCAAACAAACACATACACAGAAAACAACATATAGTCACGGAGATCGCATGTGACCACATTAATACGTGACGACAGAATGAAAGAATAAAAAGATGAAAAAATGAAAGCAATGAAGAGAAAATACAAATTGGAAAAATTGGAAAAATAATTTTCCTACTTACCTCAGAATTCCGAGCTGTGTACATCCTCGAATGTCACCGTGGTCTTCTTTTATACCCAACCGATGGAGTGGGATGTAGGATGATGACGACGTGGTGTGTGTAACGGTTCAGTGAGCATCCCAGGTACTGGAGTGGAAGTGGTACATTGAAAGAAGGGGGAGGGAGCCAGGAAGGTAGGTGGGGAACCTGTGATATTAGTCTGAGGATGGAATCTGAGGAATCCCCGTGGATGTACTTACAAAGCTTGAGTGGGTGCCAGTACTCTCATTTTTTCTTCTTTTTATTCTTCTCATTCTGTTGTCACGTCTTAATATAGTCACAGGAGATCTCCGTGACTATATGTTGTATTTTGAGTATGTGTTTGTTTGCTGATGAAGGCTAATCGCCGCAACATCCTGTATGTGTCTTAATTATGTTCAGTAAAGCTGCACTACTGTGTGTCATTTTATACTGTTTACATTTTCACAGCTTTACCGCAGTTCCACCAAATTTTATTCAAATAATCCCAGAGGAGCGATGTTTTCAGTGACCCGGGCTCCATGAGCCCCTTTATATTTCCTGGGAGGTAAGGCAGTCGGTGTGATATTGCTCACATCATCCATCGAGTGCTGCTACAAATAAAGTCGGTGTGATATTGCTCACATCATCCATCGAGTGCTGCTACAAATAAAGGACTAGCGTCGTGTAATCAACACGTCTCATCGTGGGAAAAGATGTCCTTCTCCTTACTTTATCACATGAAAGTAACACAGATTAAAATCTTTAACTCGGTTTGGCAAACAAGAAAACAAAGAAGTCTGCATTATGAAACAAGCGAATCAAACCAGCTAATAAATAGCGAACATATTAACTCGTTCAGCTTCAAGCAACCAGCGATCAGTAATTGGCTTTTCTCTTTGAATCTCGTCCATAATACGTTGTCTTACATTTTACGATTGTTCAGAACATCGTAGCTTCCGGGCACGAGGGACGATCGAAACGTTTTCCACTTAGTATGAATGAGTTAAGGCTCTAACCTGAAAACTGATGTGAACTTTAGTCCTTTTCTATATATACATTCCTCAGCGAGATGTACTTCTTCTATCTTTTCTTCACTGAAATGTTGACATGATGGCAGAACTATATTGTCTGGGATAGGAATCACGTCGCCAGTTCATTTATCAAGTCCTGTTTATAGGAGAAACGACGACCACGAAAATGATTTTTCATGTTTGGAAACAGGAAGAAGTCATTCCGTTCGAAGTCCGGTGGGTACGATGGGTAGGGCATAATGCCATACCCTTACTGCTGTGTGAGGTCATTGGCGCTACGAGATGCATAAACATATGTATTGTACCACGTCTTTTGTGCTTGATTTCTTCTCGAAACTTCTAGATAACGCTTTCGTATTACGTGGGGTTGCTAGTACGTCCAAGGGAAAGGTAGTGGGTGTGTATTACCCCACGGAAGTCTCACAAGACAATGAGCATGACCTTTCTCGCAGAGAATACATCTTTACCTTCTTTGGTGATGGCTAAGAGAAATGTTTCTTTGATTGCAGCGGTTGTTTAATTCATAGATGTGCACCCAACATTCGCAAGCAGCAAACAATCTATGTAAGAAAAATCATCTTCGTCAGTATGACAATTTTCTAACACCTGTGCCGCTGCTTCAGATGGATGCTCCGTTTGGAACTGGTTGGAACCGAGTGAGAAGGCTCATGCAGTGTTCGTATCGTTAATTAGTATTAATACAATTCTATATGATTTTGACATCAAATTCCTGCAAGAAACTAACTTCCTGGCGGTTGTTAATTCCGGTTAGAAATGTTACATGAATCCTACCGTATCCCATCCTTGCTACCTGTCAATAAACGTGAAAGCTGCGATACAGCATCGTAGACTCCATACACATATTTATGAATCTGAGAACGTGAGACTGTGTTGCTTTTTCAAGGCTGTAGGTGACTAGGCATAACGTAATCTTTACATGTATACGTACATGAAACTTCCAGTCTGGAAATGCAAATAACGTAACATGATGGGTCTTATACAGGAATTGATATCTGATGTCTGGTAGCCGGTGAGTTTAGTTGTTAGGTAGGACCTTGATGGAATGCTAACAACAATCGTTAACGCTACTACAGCTCTTGGGTGGCTGTCCAATCATCCGTATGCTAGCAATATAATTGTTTCGGATACTCAGCCTCTTATTCGGGATGACCAACTTCATTGCAACATGTTTTATCCAGTCTAGTTCGGTCTCTTTTCACAGAGCAGCCATTAGCCTCCCAAAAGGGTCGCTCAGAACTGAAGCGACAACCCAACCCTTAGGGTTCTCTGCAAATACTGCAATCGAGTACCGAATGATGCTGTCCGTAAATGAATCCAGACGGCTTAATCTCTTTGACACGAAGAACCTCAAGATCTTCTTCAGGATGTCCGTTTCTAATATATACATATAGCATGGATGGTTGTTGTATGGAAATGTTTCACATCAATAAAACGTGAATTATGCATGGATTCATGCTACTCAGTGAGCTGATATTCTGGCAGCAAGAGTATCAACTGAATGCTCAAAGAGCAGTTATTAATTGCCACATACGATGCACTGCTGCTGTTGGACATGAGTCAGATGAGACGACGTGTCTCTATTTTGTAATCTGTCACCTCGTGTGTCAGTAGCAGAAATAATCATACATCGGGACAATGTAGGCGCATTCATGATCAGTAAGCAATAGTAAATATCTGTGTCCTTACACATTTCCATCATATGTAGGAGACTGAGAACTGAATGTTATGTAACTGTTAATGTGGGACCATTTACACCTTGCGCCTTTACAGACGACAGTTTGTTACATTGTGCTATAAAAAAAGGCATAATAACTACAACCCATGTCGGTAGTGAATCTGACTGATCAGTCCAATTCGCGCTGTAGATGTCTGTCTACAATGGATACATGTGAACACATCGTAATTTTCACCATCACGCACCATCTTACGTCTCACGCGTTCAGTGTGTGACCTATCTGCAAAAAAGTTTTTTTATTTTGTCTTTATTCCATGTCTGACATTTGCCATCCATGCAACACGTTCGACGACGATTTGCTCCCAATGTGCATTATCAATGCCTATATCAATGATGTCACGCGTACACACATCTTTGTATCGTAGTAGAGGACGACCCTGAGATCCCCTACCCACCTGTGATTCACAAAAGAAGATATCCTATGGTATTCTACCATTATCCATCCTTCTAACGTGTCCTATCCATCTAAGTCTACGAAGACTGAGCAGGGAACAAACGGTCACACAACATGATCATTTCAATACGTCAATATGTGTGATTTTTCTTGCCACTTAATACCAAGTAGTTTTCGCAAACACCGCATATGAAAGCTGTTTAAACGTTTCTCTTGGTGTGGGTAAGTTGACCAAGCTTCACTGCCATAAAGAAGAATATTAAGGACACGGGCTTGATAGACAAGGAGTTTTGTTTTGGCAGTAAGCTTCCTATTCTCCAAGACTCTTTTTGTTACCTTGTTGTGACATTTGCAATGTACCATCCAACTACAACTTGAGAATAGTCGAGAACCTTCCATTCCCAGGAGACATATTATTTTAGTCCATCTCACTAAGCAATGTTTTTCTTACCCGCATGGAGTATTGTTGTAAAGAGGACACCCCTAAACTAAACATCAGACTAAACAATGGCGTGATTCAACAAATAAGTGTATGTTTATTTTATCCCATAGAGTTTAGGCGGAATGCAATTAGCGACGTGGGAGAGAATATTGTAATTCGGTATAACTTAGATACATAATTCTGATTTGTGTCAGTTGAAAAATGAGAGCCTGAGTACAAATTGTGATTTCAGTTAGATTAACTACAGGGAAATTCTGGACCCCTGGATCCCTGGATACAAGGTGAATGAACACTTATAATAAAACCACTTGTATTAGTTATAACTATCTTGAAGAAGATTCGAACCCTTCAGTTCAGTACTTCTCTCTATATGTTAGACTAGGTGTTAGTGATTTAGATTCACTAAGTGAAATACTCTGAAGGTATATAATATAGGTTAACTCCGTCCTGCCCTGCTGCCTCCGTCCCCCCCCCCCCTTCTTTCTATGTGCTCACTGAACCGTAACACTTATCACCCTGTCGGTTGGGTATAAAAAGAATACATCGGAGATATTCTTAGTTACTCACAGATCGGAACTGTGAGGTAAGTATGAAAATTTTTTTCAATTCTCATTCTCTTCATTGCTTTAATTTTTGCATCCTTTTGTTCTTCTTGTCCTGTCGTCACCTTTCGATGTAGTCACAGGAGATCTCCTTGACTATATGTTGTGTTTGTGAATGTGTTTGTTTGCTGTTGAAGGCTAATCGCCGCAACGTCATGTATGTGTCGTAAATCTTATGTAAAGCTGCACTACTTTGTGTTATTTTATATTGTTTATTGTTGTATATAGTGTTATAATTTCATTAGCCTCATTCAGGCAATCGTTGTTAGTTACTCTGGCAGTCCAAGGAATTCCCAACATTCGTCTCAAGAACCACATCTCTGTTGCTTCTAAGTTCTTCCTAATTTGTTCATTTACATTCCATAATTCGCTGCCATACAGCAAAACTGGTTCTATATAGCATTTCAGCACTCTCTTTCTTACATTCCTTAATAGTGACTTATTGCATAAGATACTCTTCATTTTCTGAAATTCGGCGTTTGCCTGCCCTATTCTGCTTTTAATCTCTGTCGTACATCTTCCACCTGATGTTATAAATGCCCCTAGGTATTTAAAATTATTCACTTGGTTAAGAATTTTCCCTACTATTTCCATGTAACATATTGGCGTCACCAGTTTTGTGATATCACTGTTGTTACTGTTTTATGATAGTCAATGAGAGTCCTTTCTTTGCACTCTCTGTTACTACAATGTCCAACAATTGTTGTAGGTCTGTTGCATTACATCAAACCAGATAATAGATTAGCTAAGGAAAAGAAAGACAGTCAACTATATTCGGTTAAGCCAAAGACAAGACCCGGCAGTGGATTCTTTCAGACAGTTGACACTATTTACATTCTGCTTTCTAAGAATCAGTAGTGTTAATTATTATGTTTATTTTGGGATGCCTATTGTTTATATCACCTCTATCATCCAATATAATCTATTAATTTTCATAAGAGGAAGTTAGTGAATCATTTGACATAATTATGTGTTTATAATCGTTTTAAGTAACTAAAGTTATAGTACTGCATCCTTAGCAACAGATCTTCAGCTTACAAGAGTAAGCATTCTCCTCTCAGAGGGAAGTGCCTTTTCTGTGCTATATTTTCATTCTACTAGAAACCATAGTTTAGTCCTACCAGATGTGCCTGATTCGGTACTAGGGAGTCTTGCAAGCCTTTTCTGGTTTTCAATTAGTAGTTGGCAACAACGATTTGGGGATATCTATCTCCCATCACAAAGTAATATACCATACCTGTTCATTGTTGTTCCTGGCTTAACAATCCTGATGTGATTTCCTGATCTAGGGATAATTTATTGTTTACCTCTTATCCTAAATATGTAAAATGGTCTACTATCTCCAGTTATTAGAGATTAATGGTACCCCATGTGCACCTTGTGACATAATATGTGTCTTTTTCTTGTTAATTGTTAAACCAAATTCAGAAGAAGCATTGGAGATTGCAGATAGTAGACGTTGTAATTCTTCCTCAGATTGGGTCGTAACTGCATCATCATCTGCAAGAAGCAACTCTCTGATTAGTACCCTCCTAAACTTGGCCTTGGCCTTCACTCTCTGAGAATTATAGAGGCCGCCATCTGAGCATGAATGAATGTATATACCACTATCCTGATCATGAAAGGCACTTTTTCAGTAGAAGTGAAAAGTATATTCCAAAGAGGTTGAGGGCAAGTACACAGCCTTGCTTTACTCCACTCTTGATTTAAAATTCTTCCGAAGTTGCACCATCAAACCTGATTATACTCTTCATGTCTTAGTTAGTTAATTAGTTAGTCGACAGATCATCCTCATTGCACATCGAACCATTCAGTCCACACGTGGTCGGATCCCCTCCTCAGCTTGTAACGTCTAACGACATCAGTTCTGTGTTGGTTTATAAATCTTCTTTGGCTTCCTGCGTAGTATTCTTGTTTGGCCACACCTCTTTTAATTTGCTGTTCTCGCAGTCTGACCATGGTTGTAGATTCACAGTAATCACTTGGTTCTCGCAAAAGTCTTACTTCTCGTAGAGCATTCAGAATGTCAGCCTGGTCCATGGCGCGTCCGCCCTCCACAGTAGCGTTACCTGCCTGCTTGTCAGCCCGCTCATTTCCTTGTACTCCTGCATGCCCTGGCACGAAGATGAAACTAATCTTTGCCAGCCGAGACCGCTCCAGAGCCAACAACCACTCTCTTCGGACCCACCCGTCTCTATCCTCTTGAGCATGCTCATTGAGTCGCTAAGGACACATGCCCTAGTGAATGTCTGTGTCTCGAGCCATGTTATTGCTTTACTTACTGCCATGACTTCACTAGTCAGGCTATTTGTGATCTCAACAAACGCACTAGAGTCTTACTTCACAATTCTCCCTCTGGCCGGCGCTGTAAAGGCCCATTAGCTTCCCACATGTCGGACGACCGACCCATCTGTGTAAATGACAGCATCACCGGCTAACGAATTCTCGAAAATCAATGATTGTACTTCCGCCTCCACAGCAGCCGGATTTTCTTGTCTGCATTTTCAGTCTAGTTGGATTCAAACTGAAATGGACGTACAGAAATATATTGGCACTTGTACCCAGTCTACGCCAAGGTTCTAAGTCCTCCAGTGAACACAACCGTTGAAGAATGTCTTCCTCTTGACCCATCCACGCTATTCGTGTTTTTAAGCTGCTGCCCTTCACCTTCATAATTTCACTATGCAGTGGATGTTGTGTGCTGGCGTTGACTCTGAGGTAGGCACGTTCTCTGCAAATTTGTAGTCTGTCTTCAATGGTTGGAAAATCAAGAAGACAGCGTATTTCCCTGCAAGCAGAATCTCTTAAACATCCAAGAATAATGCGCATAGCTTCGTTTTGTATCCTTTCCATCCTTTCTATCTGCTTACGACTGAGTCAGGATCGCCATCGTTTACTCAAAAACAGACATGACCAGCCCTCGTATAGAACACGTAGATGGCGCTGCTCACAGTTTACTGCCGCCATCACCCACATCGCTGCCAAAACCCGCTTGGCCTTTGTTATCACCTGGTCTATGCGCTCATTATAAGCAAGGCTTCGATCAAAACCTATTCCCCAGTTAATTCATTGCCTGTGATATTTCCAGTCTCTGAATATAGATTAGCAGTTGGTGTTGGCGTGTTGACAATATGATTATTCAAAGAGAACCATGTCACTGTTGCCTTTGTTGGGATGACCATTGCCCCAGCTTCAGCACACCAAGTACTTATGCGTTTGAGTTCGATTTGCAGTACCACAGCAACATGATTTCTATCCTTACCCTGACGATACACTAAAATATCGTCGGCATATGACAATGTCCTCTCCGCTCCAGTGATCTGCTCGCTGGTGATTATCACAGTGTAAGCGTTGAACAGTACCGGAGATAATAAGTGACCCCTGTGGTAGGCCAGGATATATTGTTGTTGGTTTCGATGTCCAACTGCCACATCTAAAAACTACTTTCCGTTGGAAGAGCGCTGCAGCGATCCAACTAAAGAGGAACGGACTTATGTTGAGTTCAAGAAGTTGACGCATTAGAAAATCCAATGGTACTCTGTTGTACACTTCCTCAAGATCAATCGCTGCAGCAAAGGTTTCAATGCCTGTGTGGAAATCTTCATAAATATCATAAACATTGTGGGCAAAAACTGCTGCATTGGTCCCGGTTTCTCTTTTGGGACGGTACTCTCCTAAGGTGGGTGGGAAAACACCTTGCTTCTCTAGCTGGCTTGATATGTTTCTGGCCATTAACTTTTCCAGCAGTTTGCCTATTGTATTCTGCATGGTTATTACTCGATATCCCTGAATTTGTGTGTGGTCTTTGCCAGGCTTCGGCAAGGTATTCAGATATCTGTGTAACCACTCCTCCTTGATGCTAGCACTCCCTATACTGTTGTTGTTCATGTCTGTTAGTTTCTCTAGCTCGTTGTCGGTGCACCAATTGATGTCGTCATATCTTATGCAATTTGGCCCTGGAGAGCTGTGTTTTGATCATCGAAGCACAGCATGGATTTATTTCACTGTCATTGCGTCTTCATCCGAAATGTTTCTGGGTCTTACACCTGTCTGAAGTGACCTCCTTGGCAAGATTTCGGCCTCTCATGTCTGTCTGGTTGCTCTGCTCTAGATAGCGTTCGAAGAGAGCTTTGCTCTTGTTCTCATCAGTCCTCTGCCAGATGAGGTCAACACCTTG
The DNA here is from genome assembly GCA_014155875.1 of Cepaea nemoralis. NCBI lineage: Eukaryota > Metazoa > Mollusca > Gastropoda > Stylommatophora > Helicidae > Cepaea > Cepaea nemoralis. The sequence continues at coordinate 7,407 of JACEFZ010005762.1, read as the reverse complement.
GAAGTCAGAAATTCTCTTATTCTTGACTATACCAGTCATGCTTTTATGTAGTCGCCAGAATAATTTCAGTGAATTGTCTGTGCTTACTCTCTGATATACCTCTGAACATTTTTCACTTTTAATCACCTTAACCAGTATTTTGAAATAGCTTACTTTTGTGTGCATCTCTCTTTCTAAGTGCATGCAGTTATTAGGATGGGCAACTCTGTGATTTGGGGTAGACTTGAACTCCCAGGACTCTTCATGTTTGTGTGGAACGATTCCACAATGGATAGAAGAGTTGATGGCAGCCAATCTTCTTTAGTGCCTTGAACAAACCCTCACGACTAATCAAATCGAATGCTTTTGTGAAGGTCGCTTTAAAAACTTAATGCTTTTGTGTGGTCGATGAAAGCAATAAATAGTGGTTGATTTTGTTCATGCAATTTTCTTGCATTTGTCGCAATGAGAATACAATATCAATGACAGACCGGTTCCGTCAAAATTCACACTGTGATTCGGGGTAAACGTGATCTCCCAGGACTTGAAGTCTGTGCAGAACAATTCTGGCAAATACTTTCGCAACAATACACATAAGGGAGATACCCCCATAGTTGTTACAGTCACTCCGACCCCTCTTGTTCTCGCCAGTATATCTCTATTAGCTGGTGGATCTGTAGAGTGAGTGTGTCTTTCCAACTCCTGATAACCTCTATTGGAATCTGATCCTTACCTGGAGCTTGCCAGATGAAAGTTCATTAATAGCACACTTAACTACTGTTATGGTGGGAAGTGTGTCTAGGTGGTCAAGCGTTGGCAGGGCCTCTATGGCGTTGAGGGCATCGCCCGCTAGTTTAGTCTCGCTTGAATAAAGCTCCAAATAGTGCTCTAATCATCTATCCATCTGCTGTTTCTTATCAGTGATGATTTCTCCAGTCAATGTTTTCAGGGGTGCACTTCTTTTTATCATTGGACCACAGGCCTTCTTTATCCCTTTAGACATGCTTCTGATGTTTCCCTTATCACTTGCATTTTGAATGTACTCGCATAACTTGATCCAATAGTCATTTGCACACTGCCTGGCAGCCTTTTGCACATCCTTCCTAGTTTGCTTCAGCTCACATAGAGTGTTTCGCATTGCTCTTTTCTTGTTTCTTAAGAGAGCTATCTTCTTTTTATCAACCAAAGACTGCAGTGTCTGGCTGATGTGGGATCAATTTTAGGTAATCAATCAAGCAATAAACAAGACATTAACAGTCATACCCATTCTTATTAAGCTCTTCTGTGGCAGCAACAGATCTGGAATGGTCTGGGTGAGCCTGAGGAAATACGATGGTGACAGTGAAACAAGATAAAATCTCGTTTATTGATGCGCATAAAATATGCGATTGTATATTGATATATGTACCTATACATATATCAATACCTTTACATATGTACTTATACATATGTACGTATACCTATATGTACTTATATATACCTTTCCTCTTAAGTAAACTAAGCAGGCCTAGAGAGGGATTATGCTGCATAGGCAGCACATGGTCTCTACAATTTACCCAAGCTTTGTGTTATATATAGGTGTAACTCCATCCCTGTTCCCCTCCATGGGTTGTAGTTATTATGACTTTTTTTTAAAAAATCACAATATAATTATAGTCTGTCAAGATGGCAATGGTGCCAGTAATGAATATGCGATACTTCAAACATATTTAATTACATTAATTTACATATAGATATATTAGTATAGACTTTCGTTTTACCGCTGTGTGGGTTGTAGGACTTGGTGACCCCCATCAGACCCTGGCAAGTATTATTGGAAACTAATAACTGCTGGAAGCTGAGGAAGTTAAGGTACTGACTATTTGAACACGAGTAGCTGATTAACATCAGTGAAGAAACGAGTTCTAGTAACGTCAAGAAAACTGTAGGCTAGAGTAACAGCCGAAAGAAATACGAGTTATATTAACAATAGGAATAGTGTAGGTTAGAGTAACACTGTGGCAAAATAAGTTATCGTAACACAGAGAATAAAGAACGTTTTAGAGTAACAGCAGAGTTAACATGAGTCATAGTAATACTAAGAATAGAGTACGTTTTAGAGTAACAGCTGTGACAACATAATTATATTAACACTAAGAATAGGGCACTTCTAGGTAACACCTGTGGCGACATGAGTTATAGTATCACTAAGAATAGAGTACGTGTTAGAGTAACAGCTGTGACGACATGAGTTATAATAACACAAAGAATAGAGTACGTTTTGGTGTAACAGCTGTGAAAATAATAAGTTATGGTAACGCTAAAAATAGAGTATGTCTTAGAGTAACAAATGTGACAATGTTAGTTCTGGCAACAACAGGAATAATGAACGTAAGACTAACAGCTGTGACAAAATGAGTTAGTAGTAGCTCCAGGAGTAATGTAGGTTTGAATAACAGCTTTGTGAAAATTATTTAAGTAACAGCAGAAATAGGTTAGAGTAACAGCTTTGATAACATGATCTGTAATAACACCAGAATGTTAAATAAAATAGTAACACCAGTGACAAAATGACTTACAGCAGCACCAGAAATAATGTTAATTAATGTGACAGCTGTTAAGAACATGAGTTTGATTCACACCATGAATGATGTCAGTTTGTGTCATATTAGAAATAATATAAGTTAGAGTTACGTTTGAGTCACACCAGGAATAATGTAGGTTAGAGTTACGTTTGAGTCACACCAGGAATAATGTGGATTGAAGTGACATTTGATTAACACCAGAAATAATGTAGGTTAGAGTGAAGTTTAAGTCACACCAGGATAATGTAAGTTAGAGTTACGTTTGAGTATCACCAGGAATAATGTAGGTTAGAGTGACATTCATGTGAACGGTAAGAAATGAATCACTAGCCAGGTTAGTTCAGCTCCTACGACGAAAATGAGTATTTTAATGATAACATTGGGATCCGCCGTAGCATAGTTGCTAGACACTCAGCTGCCGTCCTGGCAGCCTGGGGTTCGACACACATTGGGGTGGATTCGAATGTTTAAACTGACCTGTGCAAACGTGGGTACCAGGACATGCCTGGAGAAGTAATGGCCATGATACCCGCCAGATCACTCACGACTGCCGATTGGCCTATAAAAATATGTCTAGAGAATATGCCCAATATGTCCGATGCTTTATAGCGTGTAAAGGGGCCTTTACTTCCTTGTTTTTGTAATGATGACGTCATGCAACATCACATGATTATGCAGCAATTGAATACACATGTCACGAGTTGGCCCCAAGGCAGCTGTGCTTCGTCCTTGGAAGTTCCGGAGGAACACTTGCGTTATAGGGTAATTCCCCAGTTATAAATAACACGGAGGACGTCGGGTTGCTTACTCAGCCTGGAACATTCGCGAAGCGACAAGATTTGAAAGATCGAGGTTGCCGATTGCACTCAAATTATCCCGTGAGTGAACGAAGAATGTTCTCTAGTCGAGAGAATTCATGCTTCACGCTCAACGTGGCATAAAACGTGATTCACTACTTCTCCGTGCGTAGAGAATAGTAAGAAAATCGGAACTAGCCATTTTGTTATTCCCTCACGATCTCTCCACCATAGCAAATGCTCGGTAAATTCGGCGTACTGTCAAGATAGAGACTTGATAGTCACAGACAGTCAAGTTAGCTGAACTGGTGATGGGTCTACAGTTCAGGTAAATACATATTTAAGCATTTTCGTGGTGTAATACAGCGAGATGCGCGATTGTACTGCAGCTAACTATATATGCGAAATCTCATGAATTAGTAATAGCTTGGCGGTCGATACGCGACAGGAAATTAGGCCATAGTTCGTGTGTGTACTGCCGTGTTTACGATCGATATTTGTGAAAGCGTAGCTTCCACGTACTGGCCGTGTCCAAGTCCCTTAAAGAGGCCCAGTGTGTATATTTACTAGTTAAATTTATGTTGTGAGAAGTTGCATTTATTGGTTTAACTTTACAATTGTGCTGAACAGTTTACTGCTATTTACCTGAAGTACTATGTGAAACCGAGTTATGCTAGTTCAGTTGTCTTCTGTTATTGGTGCCTCTTGATTAGGTAGTTACGCTGATACAGTGTGGAATTCGGACAGTGATTTGATTAGTCAAGTTAAAGCAGAGCATGTAGTGCTAGGCACTGGGAGATGATGTAGCTATTTTGTGATTCCTAAATAGTGAGGATATCATTTCTGGAAAGTGTGTAGTTATGTTACAGTAGTGACCTATGTAATTGTGCTAACTATATATATATAATATATATATATTATATATATATATATATATATATATCTATATATATATATATATACACACACACACACACACACACACACACACACACACATACATATACATACTGCACTACTGCGGCGTATATATTAGGTGATGAAGTGCGATACCTAAATGAGCGACTGGTCGAGGTACGAAGAGGTTCGACGCGATATGCCTGTGCGTTAATATACATACGAAATATGTAAGGCAGGAAATCGTACAACATATTGTTTGTGGCTTCTGTGTTTAGAATAATTGTTTGTTTAAAAATCGTATGTGTGCCATTTGCGAATGTATTGTTTTCTACGCCTTCAGATCACGCTGATGACAGCAGATAGTATTGTCACATGTGGTGTTTCCAGATATGACATTGAATGCAGTGGAGATGCGGACTGTGTTAAACAGGTAAAGTGGCAAGACAAAGATTTGAAGCCTTAGAGTCGTAACACGTTTTTATTTTTACCAAGCTTCCTTGATCGCGCCACCACCGAAAGTCTTCCACTGTTGCCGAGTTGAACCAATTATACACAATATTCCGGTACTGACTAAAATCTTCGTGAACAATGCGGTCGCTTCTCAACCCTGTCCCAAAGCCGAATAGGTGGCGAGTGTGGTCTACCTGAAGAAGAAATTATATTTGATCTAATGGAAACATGAGTGTTTACTATACATCTTGCTATGTTTAATTGCCATGTTCAATTACTCGAAACCTGTTCTGATGTAGTTAAAGAATGTAAATGTAGTTTTTAATAACTAAATATTTGTCTCTGGTGTGAAGTTCTGCAAGACTGCAAATGCTTGACATTGTTAAAGTATGTAACTATATGTCTGAAATATTACAGAAAGTAAATATGTGCAGGAAATTCTAAAAAATTGTAAGTATTTGTCTGAAAATCTTAAAGAACGTAAATTGTTGCTTGAAATTCCTAGAGACTATGCAGATTTGCTTGAAGTTCTTTCAGATTGTAAATATGTGCCTTAAGTTCTTACCGAATGGAATTGTTTGCAAGAAATTTCTAAAACTTCAAGTATTTGTCTGACGTTCTTACAGATTGTAAATATCTGTCTGAACCTAGTCAAGGAGAGGTAAGCCTAAAGTTGTTAGATAATCTTTTTCACAACAATAGTTATAACTAGAGCAATGACCTCTCTCTCTCTCTCTCTCTCTCTCTCTCTCTCTCTCTCTCTCTCTCTCTCTCTCTCTCTCTCTCTCTCTCTCTCTCTCTCTCTCTCTCTCTCTTATGACCATATCATACCAATATGACCTTAAAATATCTCATCTCATCTCATCATGTTCCTCTTGAACCTTGCGGTGTCGCGTTGAAGTATAAACATCGCGAGAGTGCCTGATTATGGGCTTCATGTATCGATATTCCCATGGACTCTGCTGGTCCCTCCGTCCAACGTCTACGTGGTCGGCCTCTTCCTCTGTTTCCGTCTCGTCTGTACATCATTGCTTGTTGTGGTATGCTGGTGAATGGTAACCTACTTGCATGGCCAAACCATTTGACTTGCTGCTTTCTAATAAAATCTAGTGCTGCTATAACCTCCACTTTAGTCCTGAGTTATCCATTTCTGATTTTATCTCTTCTTGATACATTGAGTATTCTTCTCCGGAATCTCATTTCTGTTATTGTGATTTTTCTTTTCTCTTTTTCTGTCATTGTCCAGGTTTGGCATTGGTAGCATAAAGTTGGTAAGAAGATTGTGTTGTAAAGTGCTTTCTTTGTGGTTATTGATACATGTTTGTTCTTTAGTATTGGTGCCATTTGTCCAATGAGTTGGTTTACCTTATTGCATCTATTTTCGATCTCGTCTTCTGATCTGCCACTTGATGATGTTATACTTCCAAGGACTTGAAACTCTTTACTTGTTTCAAGGGATGTTCGTTTAAGGTGAATAAATATATCCAATAAAAATATGAAACGAACTATATATTTTTTTTTTTTGCAAATTTTATTGTTTACCCCTCAACTTGACCTGTATTATAGTATTTTACCTTAATATAAAGCTACATTCTACACAATAGTTCAATGAATAAAAATCTAATTCTAATTTGCTGGTCATCTAATATTTTCACGCCAATTGGGACCAGGGGGAAAATATAGATAATAGTACCTAGTTTATATTAAGTTGTCACCGACACTCTAAGAATTACAGCCACCAATGCCATTACATTTTAAAGTTTAAAAATTGATCTGCTGTTGTCAGTTAGCAACACACACACACACACACACACACACACACACACACACAACAGAGAGAGAGAGAGAGAGAGAGTCATTCCTTACTAGTTGAGAAAATAACTTACACTTGACATGTAATATTTCTTTTGACAGGCGTAAAATGCTTACAAATGTACTTTAATCGAAAATGGTAATATGACAATATGAACTACAATAATGAAATATAACATGCTGCAATATGATGTAATCCGAAAAAGTTCTAGCCGAGATTATTTGTGTTGAGTAGAGCTGTGTGAATAACCGACATCACATCAATCCGGACATTTCCAGGCGAGATCCATCTTCATCTTCACCAATCAACGAATAGTCCCAATACTAATAATACCATTGCAGGCTGATTATGTGTCCGTCTGTCCTTTCTTCTAAGTACAAGGTGTCGGCCAGATGTCTGGCAGGCCATGGTGGTGTATCTATTCTTCGACGCTACGCACATGATCTCAAAGCGCCCTGATCACATCTGCCTTATCATGCAACAAAATATAACAAAACAAAGGTCTGAAATATGTTCTTATATGCACAATAAACACACCTAACTGTAATCAGAGTATGCTAATACATACTTAACAACAATAAGGACCAACAACAATTTTGACATGTTGTAAAGTTCTTCGCTCTAGTTATAAGCAATACTTGTTAGTGTTCTGGTCTTTAAGGTACACACATGGCCACCAACACACACACACACATACACATACACGTACACATATCAGCAACATTCAAGTGTCTACAACCAATGATACACATACTTACATGGTCACCTACATACACCCACAAACACATACACGTACACATATCTGCAACATTCAAGTGTCTACAACCAATGAAACATATACTTACATGGTCACCTACATACACTCACAAACACATACACGTACACATATCAGCCCAAAGGAAAA